>JAYRBW010111347.1:0-18131 GCA_036023295.1 Invenusta paracnida
AAAATTTTAGACACTGATTCCAAATTTCAGCCAAATCGGGCATGTCGTTTTCGAACAGTTGGCGATATGGGCTAGGGTAGTTACCCCCCCCCCCCTCGGTCTATGAAGGGTTAAAGGTAAATTTATTTAAGGTAAAAATAAAGTGTTTCAGAAAATTATAAAGCTGGAGAATTAATTCTGATTTTTGTTTTCACAATAATGCAGGGAAATTAATTAAACTGAGCTACAGACAATTAAGTGAGCAATCTAGTCATGAAAAGTGTTTCCTGTAAAAACAAGAGCACTAAATTCACTGATTTAAAGTAAATTTATTTTACATTTATGAAATTATACAAACAGTATGTTTACACAAGTACACACACAGCATTTAGCTTTTCCATAGAACAATAGCAGTATGATAAACAAGTGCAATCGGAGAAATCAGTAAGATGGATAAATGTTGAGTGAGTACAAATGAGTGGTATTAATATATAACATAGGTGTGAATGATAATCCTTTCAAATTGACAGTAACATGTCAGAGCAATTTAAATGCAAGTCATATATGGTCGGATAGAATAGACAAAAGCAAAGTTAATGTAGAATAATATTTCAACAAATGAAAATATAGTATAAGACAGACCAGAAAATAGAAAATTATACAAAAAATACACTGATAGTCATTAAATAGGTATATAAGATGACAGTGAATACAATAAATTAAAGTTAAAATGTTAAACAGCAATTGAAAATGATGGCATGTAAGTAGAAACGGGAAATAAAAAAACTATACAAAAAATAGCAAACGATCTACCATAAGTAAAATTATACTTGCGTATAATATATACTTGGTTATACTACTGTAGTTTATAATTTATCAAAACAATTTTTTTATATCACTTAATGTATTCCTAATAATAATTGGTTTATATTCGTTGTAACATTACATATTGTGACTAGACTAGCTAATGCAAATATGGATAAGGCTAAGGATAAGTACAAAATTATATATAATAATGTATCCTAATTTAAATGTCAAGAAAAATTAGTTGTTATATATAATAACTATGAATAACATTACCCTTTATAATAATATAGTAGTTAAGTACACAAATAATACACTTGTATTATGTCTGACGTGCGAAGGACATATCAGATGATTTAAAATAATTTTCCTCGTAATATTAACGAATTCCATCGAATAGGTTTAACGACGATCGTGCAGGCTGAAATATTAAAATATAATTAAAGACTTATTTTATATGTACATAATATATTAAAGTAGTAATATGTAAATAATAATAATAGGTTTTAAACTATTTTACATAACTTAAATAATATTTTCAACAAAGGTATACTATTATAATAAGAAAGTAATCAACATGTAAGATCTATATAAAATATAGGGAGCCCAAATGCTACAATTTTTTAAAGACAATATTTGACGAATTTCAACAGTATGCTTCAGGAATCCCATCAATGTGTTAAATATAAAATTAAGATATTTATTTGCTTACAAAATACATAATTTAGACAGAATATTGCAACTCTTCATTGTTGTATGTTTTAACTGTGTTAGAAAGAGCAAGAGTTCAGTATAGTAAAAGTACGGTTAGAATAGACCCACAATGACTTTTAATGTCAACAACAAGAGTCAACCAGGTTCTGATTAGAATGTTAGCGGTGAGTCCCGCACACATCTATTTACTAGAATAGCAACGAAATAAATAATGTTATGTAAAATGTTTCCAGGAATACTGTAAGGGTCCCGATTAAAGGCAATAACATACATTGGGTGAGTTTATATTTGGTTTTAAAACCTTTTGAAAACTGACTCTTCAAAATCTATAAAGTTTTGACAAAGTGTTCAAAACCAAACATAAACTCACGCAATGTCTCAGATAAAATAACGATTTTTTATTCATATAGTTAAGATGTTTTCGTTTAAAAAACGAATAAAATGTTAAAGCTAAATGGATTATTATTTTATACAGATTATCTAATTCTATTACTATAATTACTGTAACCTAAAAGTAGTAAGACTGAAACTTTGAAGGATAATACAACTTAGCTATAAAATTCACGAAACAACAAATTTTGTCAAAGCTTTCACATTCACTCTTGTTTACATACAACACATAATGATTGTGTGAATAACATCCCTTACTATCTAGGTAAGACAGTATCCCTCTCAGTACTATCCTGTCCTCCCAGAGTACTCCAAAAGTAATGCAAGAGATGTTCTGTTGATCTATAACAATAGTGATTAAATTCACTTTGTATACTTTAGAGAAAGTTGATGATAGAAACACTGTGGTACGCGAGTGCGATTAGGGTGCTATTTACAAAGAACCTTTCAGTCAAGGAGATATAATATATAATATTATACATATGTACCATAAATAAAAGTGAGTATTTTGTTGGTATGCAATGGTATAAATCCGGCAAACATAAAAACTAGACAAAAAATGAATAACAGCTATAATTATGATACGAATGATGCGTGAATTTGGGTCAAAGCATGAATGAATAGAACCTATCGATTTATGACAAATAAAATGATACGCTTCAAACTTATGATCCCTTCGATTTTTAATGTATCTACTACGATATATATATATATTATACATAGCTTTTAATTTTTCAACTTAGATAATATGTCATAGCTAAGGCATAAAATAGTGTTATTTGAACACTGTATCACTTATAAAACAGCGACAGTAGTAGATATAATCTACACGCTAATAATTTGTTTTGTAAAATTCATAAATATGAATTGGGCTAAATTTTATTTCAAATTTGAATAACTCAAAATAGGACCCCTTGACAGCTATAGTTTAACAAATATTGACCATATTCGATAAATGGTACAATATGTGGGCAGGATTTTAAAGCGTCTCATAGACACACCTTTGTCTGCTTGGCCTTGTGAAAGATATTCCAAAAGCGCAGTGTCTCATCGCCTGCTCCAGTGACGATGGACTCTCCATCCGGGCTCATGGCAAGATAAAGAACGCGGTAGGAGTGGCCCGTCAACTTGGCCAATTGCTGCAGACTCGGGTAGCGCCAGACGAGAATCTGGTTCTGGGAGTATCCGTGCGTGCTCACTAGTTCGGCCGAGTGAACGGACCACGCAATGTTGCACACCTATCCGGGTCAACCATTAATAAAATTAACGGATCATCAAGAAAAACTATTAACTTAATCGATAATTTAAAGTCATCTAATTTTATTCTAAAACATCTTAAGTATAACAAACTCTATTGTAGGTACTTAAGAGTAATTGTATGTAATGAGAACGAATCTTTAGTAGCTCGAGCAATACTAAATGACTACATTAAATAAACAACACATATTGAGAAATTATGCATATATTTTACACTATTTGAAAAAATATACAGCATACTGCTTTACATAGTGTTTTACAATACTAATATATTCTCATTTATAATAATAATTATGATCCAGAGGAGCAAGAAAGAGTGAATGAAATCATTACTTGTGTGTAAATCATTATTAATTAAATTTTCATTTTTATCAAATAAAAAGTAAAACTAGTATATATTACCTATAACATTATACAAAATGATTTTAACCATCAAAAAAATATATGAGATTTTTCAAATTTAAAATACTAATGTATTCCTTGTAAACGTTTAGAACAAAAGAAACAAAAAAAATTAAATATGTAATAATACTTAATAGATACTATAGAATACACAAAAGTGTAAATTATATTTATTTTTAAATAGTCCAGCAACTATAAATTCTAAAAATATTAATAATTAAAAATCAAATTTAAAAATAATAATAATAATAATATTGAAATAGCTGTCGTGATTATTTTACATAATTAAATTGTTCAAATTAAAATTTCAGATTAGTCTTAAATAGTTTGAATTGTTCGCTCCTAATAGGCCAACGATTGAATATTGCACATATTCTAACAATGATATGGGGTTGTTTTTGCGAAATGAGACACACTGCTCTATGCGAAATTGAAGCAATTCTAACCTCTCCTGGATACCTTCACATACTATAGGAGCACATTGAGCCCCCCGACATACCCACATTGGGGCTGACTTTCATGCAGGACAATACACATATTCACGAGAGTCGCCTAGTCCTCGATTACATTATATTGAATCTGAGGGAAATTTTAAAATACATAACTAAACATAATATTTAGGGAACACTTCTTTTTGCCGGGTTGCTCAATATACATATGTACGTGTTTTCATAATATGTGCATTTTTTGTTGAAAGTGTATGAAATATAATTAATAAAAATACTTCAATGTGAATATCATTCTTCTCCTTCCACTCAAGCAGTTCATTAAATATACCTGGGTTCAGCTTCTCAAAACGGGGAATATCACCTGCGGTGATGGGAAATGTTAGACAGTCGAAGTTGAGCTTACCTTCCCACTGTTGGTAGATAGGCTGAAGGATGGTATCTATGATGCTTGGCAGCGTCATAGTGTAGTACAGAAAGAATCGCATATCTGAAGCTATCCTCTCGGATTCTATTGTTGACTCTGACAACTGTTTTGGCATTTATTCTGAGAGGCTGCTAAAAAAACTTTTCCCGTATCTTCCGGGTATTCTATGGTATCTGACTATTGTCATACCGAACTACTCTACAATTCAATAGCCCAATTAAATCCATTCTGAATAAACTCATGATCTACTAGTTGTAAGAGGCTTTGATACATGCAGTCAAAGAGCGTGGAATCATTGACAACTTCTGCGGCGCAAAAGAGAAAAGCTGCTGTTCGGACTGTAGGATCTCAGTTATGTGTAGGTTTATTTAAAGGATGCGGAAAGCCAAGACTGGATGAACCTTGCATTCGACACAGTTCTTAGTAGGGTAGTAGTTGTCTTCTCGATCAGGGCTCTCATAGATGAATGAAAATTCAGATGGATGGATAGGAGGATTAGTAGGCTCAAATTATTAAAGGAAGATGATGCACGAATGTGATAAACATTGTCATCGTGATAATCTTATATTGTGGTTACGTTAACAGTTTGGCATGTCTGTATGTTTCATAGGCAAAATAACAATAACAACATTTTATTTTGCCTATATGCATGTTGCTATGCAGCTGACTCTGACTTTTAAGAGGTCGGGAACACTGGCGAAAGAAGATATCATGAGACAACAGTTGGAGATGGGTTGTGGTATAGCATGGCTGTGCTGATGAGGAGGTATTGACCGTAGTATTTTGCTCAGCAGACGAGGTAAATGGGTGAATAGACAAGTCTAATGGCTTAATACTTAATAGCTGGTTAAAAAATTGTTAGTTTATTAAATGTATATTATTTTAATTTATTATTATTGACATAGCTGAAGCAAACTATATTATGTAAAACCATGTTTTAAATTTTTATAAATTAAACACAATTATTAAATTTTTGGTGTGCTCTTTTAAAAAATTCTGGCTCCGCCGGAGCCAATTTTCAGTTAAAGTAAATAACATCTCAGTACAAAAATATCTATGTTACAACCAATCCAGTGTTAAAATATGGCTGCGCGTAATAAATTAGCCCTAAAATATAATAACTTTCCATATTTAAGCAATAAATAGAATATAAAAAGTCATAAAATAAGGCCAACTCCGCCTTTTATCCTTCGCACGACAGTAATTTTTAAATAAAATTGGCACCCCACTATTTCCCACGATGACTCACACCAATTTAATATCTTCTCTAGGTAATATCAAACACTAGAAACCCGTTTTATCGTTCCATCTAGAAAACGACAACCCACATTGAACTCTGTACAAATGAAGGAGTCAACAATAATACAAGAATATATGTAGAACCATGGATATCTATATTATAGTAGTCTACTATATAGATATCCATGGTAGAATAAACATGCTTAAATGCAACTGTCTGATATAAGAAATAGAACTGCAAGAAACAGCATAAAGGACTGAGCGAGAATAATTCCAGAGAAATACAATGAATAAGCAGAAATATTCTAATGAATTCGCTGGACGCAATCTAAAAGCCCGAGTTGAATTGAGCAGCAGTATGTAATAAATATAAGACTGAAAAAAACACGTCAATTTGGACAGTTGACTCCTTTTCCTAGCTAGAGAATCGATTATCTCGCGACAAGCTATGAGAGATCAACAGTCCGAGTATAACAGGCAACCGGGTGGTGTTAGATGGCCCCACCATTATAGAAAAGGATGATAAAATAAAATTCTCATGAGTCTGAGAGGCGGTAAGCTTATTCCTAATAAAATCAACGGCAGAAGATATCAGTGAAAAATATAACATTATCCCCTCTTCAGCTATAATGCGCTGTAACTGAACCGTACATAATTATACACATACATAGCAATTGAAAAACAAGCCGTGATGGATGAAAGGAAAAAACACCTAATGAAGAAGTGTAAATTTTCAGATAAAAAGAAATTTTATCATTTTTAACTGTAGAAATGTAGGTCGTAATAGCATACAAACTGTTTTTTTATTTGAATTAATTTATTATACATAGTATAATAATAAAATACAATGCGTCATATTTAATTTGAAACATTTAGTTCCCATAGTAAATTCCAAAAAATAAGTTAATAATAACAATAAATGTTTGCATCTTCTCATCGGTGGATTACAGACGATAATAAATAAAATCAAGTTTAGAATAACTTAAGAATTACATCTTCATAATATTTAATAAATTACATATCTTAAAATATTTCATTTGAGTGTCATCAAAATAATATATTTTATAAAAATAGTACTTCATAATTATAATTTCATAAAAAGTGAAAACGGTAAAAAATTAAACAAATTGATAACTGAACTGACCTGTGAGCCAGTATCTACACTCTGGAGTGGCTGTCCCGTTAGAGTATTCCAGAACTTGATGCAACGGTCAGCAGTGCCACCGCCACTCGCCAGCAGGCCGTGTTGATGTGGGGACCAGGCTATGGCTTTCACTGCAGCTACATGGTCTTCATAGGTGAACACTGGGGCCTGAGAGCTTAGATTCCATACAAGTAGACGGTTATCATTGCCCCCAGAGGCTAGGTGTTGGTGATCCGGAGACCACTTAAGACCACACACCTGCACCCAAAATAATATTCACGTCAATTAAGTAAATATTTAACATGCATTAAAATACAACCTTTTTAAAAAATACTTTTAACCAGAAAACAAATCAGTTTTAATTAAATATTTCATAAAATTTCACTATAAAATAATATACTACTTGCAGCAGTATCAAGAAACAATTACAAAATTTGCTACAAATAAAGTCCACCTAACCACAGACGGCTCTAGTCGACCTTACCTCCGCCCACTTCGCTATCGTTAAAGCTGCCAGTCTACACGCGTCGCTACACGGCCAACACGCACACCGACATCAACCGCACCAGTCTAATAAAATAATAGAGTGACTCCGTCTCACGCTCTGACAGTGTCACTTTCGCTCGACTTCTCACAGGGAACTCTCCACTCTTTGCTACCTATAGGCACATAATCGGTTTACTCTTTCTCGTGGGTCCTTTTGACTCTGTCCTCCGTCTTTTTCTTTTCGGTGACAACTCTTCCCTCACTATTCTAGCATACATCATTAAATAAGTTTGATAGCCTAAAGACTATAGGATTTGTTAAAAGCTTGAAAGTCAATGCTAACATTTTTTCTTATTCATAGCTCTAATACTATAACTATAAAACGTATGCAATAAAGAAGTCAAGGAATAGAATTAAATACCGAATATCGATATAATTAAGCATGAGAACTTTACTAAACAATCAGTGGATTTAATAGAACATTTTTTCGCTTTTTATAGTCAAACTACCTCTTGCTTGTGTTCTTTAAGATTCTTCTCGGGCAAGGAGCCATGAACGCGTGTGTCACGCAGTCGAATCGATCGATCACGGCTTCCAGAAGCTAAGAGATCCCCGTTCCACGCTAGAGCTCCCACTCGGGCGTTGTGGCCTTCTAAAAGACGGACTCGCTTTGATGTTGATACATCCCAAATCTGTACATAGCCTCGGTAGGTTCCAACTGCCACATGGTTTCCCTAAATTATAAAAAAAACTAAGATATTTGTTCTCAAAAAATGGAAATAGAAATTATAAAAAAATAAGAGTACAGTACAACAAATCACCTTATCAGACCATGATACTGAAGAAACTGTATCGCTCTCGGGTGAAACGTCACAAAGTCGAGTTACCTATAGAGAAATAACAATAAAAAAATGTTTATGACTAAGCATTTTTAATACTATTGCTTTTATAATACCCTTTAACGGCGGTAGGTATTCAATCTAAAAAAATGTAACTGCTAAACTGCTATATAGTTTTGGAAAGTAGAATTGTTCGTTAGTATTTCCTTATAGAATATTGATATTTAGATGTCAAGCGCTTTTCATGTGCATAGGTATGGCGTGTTTAATTTTTTTAAATTATAATAACAAGTTTAGTATAGTTAGGACAAAAAGCGTGATACATTGATAATATAAAAATATGAAAACATGGCTATCCAAGGGGTCAAAGGCAGGTATCCTGATCGAATTGATCCCCAAATAAAATTAGTAGGTAATCAGATTATTATATAGATAGTGGGAATCCATACAAAGACAAACAGACAAAAATAATAATATCATCTATTGCACTTTTATAGATAATATACGATATTAATTTGCTGTATAAAAAGAAAATTATAAAATCATGAGTAATGATTTGGACATTAGAAATAGAAGAAGATTTTGTGCATACCTCAATACAATGTGTGTATAAGTAATTACGTTTTACTGAACATTATTAATTAAGTTTGTATAATATGAGTATGACATTTATATATAAAAAAAAGTATGTATGTGAGTGTAGCGTATCTATACAAATTTTCTCAAAATATGTTTACGTAATGTTTGCAGTAAATATTTAGTAACATAAAAATGCATTTACTTTATTTGTAATTTACTTCTATTTTTTTGTTCTATTTCATTTGGAAGTTCGTTTCATATTATAGAAGCTTCATCAATAATCTTATTTTTATAGTTAAAAGAATTACTAACCATGTATATATTTCTATTGTTTCTTGAACATACTTATGTTATGGATATTTTAACTTATCATACATTGTTTTATGAGATGTATTATATTTCAATATATGGATTAGTAAACTTTTAGAATTTGAAATTTCTTGTTTGGTTTATATGAATTTGATGTTTTTAAGGTAAACTTTGAAGTAATACACTTCAAAAAATTGCTATTTAATAATACACATTAATAAATAATAATAATAAATGTTCCGTAAATATACTTGACTCGTGAACGCGCTCCATAGATAAACACTAGTGCCAAGGCCGACAGCCAATACGTTCTGCGATGACCAATCAACCAAATTAAGGTAGAAATCGTCTTGTAGTTCAGGTGCATCAAGTACTTTGTAAGGCATTTTAGAAATTTTTCGCAAAGGCTATGATGAGAAGGAAACAAATAATGTAATTTTAATCAGAATTGGTGTAATTTAGAAATAATTTAAATAATTACCTTTTTAGGATTTTTGAGTAATTTTTGGCTCTTGTCGCTAACAGGAGATAATGAATATGGTGCCATTTTAAGTTTGTTTGGACTATCCTTACGGATTTTGTACTGGAATAAAAAATAACACTATTAACATTTCAAAATGTATACCTAAATTTATACCACATATCGATTATCGTAAATTTAATAAGAAAACAATTGAATGAAATAGTCTGATGATTGGAATTCTTCAGATCGATAAAAAGGAATATCGAATGTTTTCTATTATATTATATAACTATTTGCAGGCTATAACTGTACAATAGTTTCCCGATGGTTGCATAAATCATTAGAAAATGTTCGCAACAGCTATTCTTTATTTCTCATAAAACTATAGTGGTACTCTCTTATAATATATTATAGACTGCACTACAATTTTTAAACATATTAAACCAAATGAATGTTGAGTTTAGAAGCAATGTAAAACATGAATTGCCTAACAATGAAAGAAATAAACAGCAAAGTTCTTAGAATTAATAAAAAACTTGATATCTACATATATGTTAATAGTTATGTTGTACACTATATATAATGTATAAAATAATTAACTAGACACGACAATTATGTAATAGAATTGTAACCAGCACATTGAATATAACATTATCACAATTGTTTGAAAATTCATTCAACAGAGAAAAGCAGAGTTATTACTGTGCTGAGCATACGACTAAACTTAGATTACTTATAATAAGTATGATATAATAATGTAATACTAAATTTGCGTAGCTGCTTAGCTAGGTTATGTGTAAATATATATAATACAAAAAATCAAAAGATGGTAAATTCTAAGTATATAATATTAATTTTAAAGTTACTAACTTTTGAGTTGGATAATATAATATACATATTATCCAACTCAAAAGTTAGTAACTTTAAAATTAAAAGTCATATTTATAACTCACAAAATTATAAGAATCTAAATATTACTCACTGAGAACAGATTCTTGTTTTCCCTTGATGTGAGTACATTATGCGCAGTTTCAGCATCTGTTTGACGTTGCTCCTTGTAGTCAGAACTTGTAAGTTCATTATGAACCAAGGCTGAGTAAATATCAAAGTTTTTACCGTCGTTAGTGACTTCCTTTGCTTTCTTAGCAGATACACCTGAATTTGTTGCAGCTGGACCCGATGCGTTCTATAAGTAAAAAGGACTGGATGTAAACTTATTTTTTTAAATGCAATGTATTCACAATCAACTAAAAATAAATAATATACCATTGATTGTTATTATTCTTTTCAAGAAATAAACTAGAAATTCTTAATAAAAAATACTTACTTCAAAAGATTTGAAGTCTAACATTTTACAAGGGCTATTTCTCACGGGAATGAAGCGATCATAAAAACTGTCTTTTGATGGAGATGTTAGTGGACTCGCACATGGCTTTACTGGCTATAGAAAGAAAACAATTAATACAGATTATATTATTATAAATTACGGTATAGAATAGAACAGATAAGGTAACTCACAGATGCAAATGGTGATCCAAGTAGGCGTTTTTCATAACCTTGCTCCATCTTTCAAAATAAAAAGGAATGTTGCCAATAATACAATAATTGTTTAATAAGTCGTATAATAAAATTTATAATAAAGCTCAATTAATTATACAAAGTAACTTCGTTTTACTGCATTAGTCGCATATGATATCCCAGGTTGAGACCTTGAAACAACACAATATGAGGTAAAAACATGGAATGGATTCAATTGACAACTCAATTGACGTAGCTTCTTTTCTCAATAATGGAGATCCACTAGGAAGAAACAGTTCCGGACATCGCTATCTGCAATATCAACATTGCAGAATGTATGTTTTGAACAGTCTTACCAAGCATTGTTTCGATAATTATTTAACTGTAGAACTCCACGTATATAAAAGACTACTTCTTCGACAGTCTTACCCAGTCTACGAGTCTACCTTGATATATATGACATTAATTCCAATCATTAATGTTAAATTAATTAAGATCAGCATCAAGAAAAGCACAAAGAACCATAAGTAAGGTTAACTGGAAGTTGTATAACGCACATATTGAAAATAACTTAGCCTCCTGGAGTCGTAATCACCTATAGATATTACTTTGAGGGAAAACAGAATTCGTTAAAGCTCCCCAAAACAAATCTAAAAAGATTATATGAAACGTCAATTTAAGCTTTTGAAATAAGACTACCAATTATCTAGCTACACAGAGAAAATAAGTCTGAGGAAATGTAAAGTTTATTTCACAAACAATAACAAAATGAAAACGTTTAAAATATAAAGTTCAATAGATTCGAAGTAATTATCAATGTCCTGTAGATAAATTTGTGTTTGTTCACTTCATTCCTATTTCGATCAGCATTGGGTTTAATAAATCTCAGGAGGACATGCTTATCAAATCAAATATACGCATACTAAAAATTCTAGAATTGATGGTGCCACTTTTTATTACTTTTACAAATAAGTGAAATTAAGAATGCAAATAGAATAGTATATTTTGTATTAAAGTAGAACATTTGAATAATTATTTAGAAAGTTACAAAATTTTTTAATGGTATAACTAAAGGGCTTTAGAAACAATTAGACAGAACACTGCACAATTCTATAAGCTAGAGAAGTCTGTAACAAGCTGTATAACTCTCATCCAATCAGTCCAATTAAATGCAACAATGGAATAAAGTTACTTATTGATAAATGTTCTATTTAAAACAATAGTAAACTGTCCAACTTCCAATCATTTTAGTTTTAAAAAGCAATTGAAACTCTGCATAAATAAATGTATTTATTTGAAAGGGTAATAAAATATTATTTTTATATTTATATCTATGGTTCTTAATATAAGGTTAAAAAATAACACCTTTCATGTGAAAAGTGCTTATGTCTCCATTCTAACTTCCTGATAAAGTTATTGTTTATCAAAACTTTAAATACAATTTAAAAAGTCTAGTTCGTGTATTTAAAGAATATCATGGGTATACCATTATAGAAAAATTAGTAATTTTTTATTGTAAATAAATGTTTCAATTTTTATTTTACTTCAGTAATGTTTTGTGTTTTAAATCTTAACAATAATTTGTACAGATTTTTGATATTAAAAATACCAGACTTTTACAGGTTAAAGATATTTAAATACAATATATGTAAAATTATAAATTTAATTAATATTGTAACTAGGTTAAATTCAAACACATAATTTAGATATATGGACACACACTAGCAATGTATACAAAAAGGCACATACACATATGTATATATTCATAAAATAAAAAACATAATCATATATAAAGTTTCATGACAATTTAAAAAATAACATAAAATAAAGGATTTTTCTAGGTTTTTCAGAGTTGGACAAACCATGTAAAATTCACTTAAATTAAAAAAAAAGCACACATTCCACATATAATAACAAATGAACCAATAGTTAATCCTTTAGTAAGAAATGGTGAAATATGTCAGATACAGATAAAATTGAAACAATGTTTAAATGTTTTGTCTTGTAACTAGTTGACTAGTATTTTTAAAGTATTTTGCCACTTTGTGGAAACATTTTTAAAATATACACAAGGCAGTCAGTTTATTACAGACAAGGTACAGTTAAAATTAGCAACTTTTGAAAATGCATGAGAATATTTTGAATCATCTTTCTTTCTAGCTGAGTTAAACTAGCCTGAACCAGTTGAGAATGTACATTCCAGATGTTTATTAAATTTAGATAAATATAAATATACATATTAGAAACATAAAAATATAATTTATAGGAAATGTTTGGAAAGAAAGTTTATAGGAAGTACTACAAAAGTAGAAGAAATATAGGAGTTGCCAATTTATGTTATTTATTTGGTTTCCTGTAATATTCTTTTAAAATATGTATGTTTCTTCTCACTCAAACCCTAAATTCATTGAAAAAAAATTATTTGAAAGATTATATCTCACTCTGACCCTAACTGAATAAAAAATTATCTTTACCTAAAATGTTGTCCTTTGTCTTCATAGTGTTTTTCTACCTTATTATTTAAGTAATTATTATTAGTAATGTAGAAACTAGTACTGCACTTCCTGTGACATAATTGTTTCTAATCTCATTTCTACTATGGGTAGCTCTTAAATGGTATTGATTATGTATTCACAAGCATATTATCCTAACATTACTCATGAATATCAACAAACTTATATTATGTTGCTCAGCATGTAAATTTATTGTTATAACTTGCTTTTGATAAAGTGGCAAATTACCCTTAAATGTATGGCTCTATCAAATTGGTATTTTTCTTTATTTATAAAAATTGTATTGCTACACCAGCTTTATAAACTTTATAAAAAATGTTTTTAAAAAGTGACCATTTCACACTTGACAGTATGAAATGAATAGTAATTAATAGTGGAACCTATTTACACATCTGGTATAACAATAGGATGATTTTATAACTAAAAAAATTAAGTACATATTACTGCTTAATAAATAAGAATATATGATAAAAAAACTTAAGAACAGAAAGTACTTAATGGATACAAAAGTTATTTTACATCTATATACCTAGACAAACTTCATTAAGCCATATATATTTAAAGTCAGAATTCAATATCTTATTTATATTGCAGTCATATATATAAAAAAATGTAATAAGCTTCATAGGAAACTTTAATATATATATACAGCCCTGGCCACTTATAACACCACCTTCTCTGAAAAATAACATTTTTTATTTTAGAGAAAAAATATTTGTTCTACACTTATTCTATCAACTTTCTTATAATTCTAGCATAATTTCCTAATATTTTGCTGGTAATTTATCCATTCTTGTAATTATTTTTGTAGATTTTAAAGCTAATTTCTTAGTTGCACAATAGAGAGGCAATAATGCCTAAATAACCTAATAGACTATTAGGTCAACTATTATCAATTTATTTTTGAATGAGTATAAGTTCTGCTCCTGCTAAGTTCCTCCTGCTGTGATTTAGTTTGCTTTTTTTAGTTTACTACCTAAGATTCAACCAATCACAATGCCTCACTTTTACTCAAGGACAAAATCTCAGCTATTGCTGTCATTTAATAATGTTTTGCATTAGTTTTCAAGATGCCATATCTCATGCATGACCAGCAAGTTAAGTTAGTCAGTCAGTGTTGTGATAACTGTTTGTAGCCATAATATCACAGGCAGTGGAAAATATCGCAGGTTACAAAAATCCTATTTTAGAGTATATTGCAAACAATAAAATTCCTTTGGGCAGTTGGTTGGGCCATTTTCGAGGCGCGTTTTGGTGACTCCATTGGGTCAGATAACTTGAGAGTTATTGGCAGACTCAAATGGGCCAGCCCTTCCGACTGCCCAGAGGTCCGTTTGTTGGGCTCTATAGCCTGGCTCAAACAGCTCTCCTTTTTCTATGTGCCTTCTACCTATAACATTTCTGATGCTCCGTCAAGGGATACTTCTACTGGTTTTTCTACTTACACACATTCTATTACTGTACCATCTTTATCAACAAGGCTACAAACCTGTTTATGCTCACAGTAATTGAATGTTGCTTTAAGTATGCCTATTTCCAGTTTTCCTTTATTATGGTAGTATATATATGTATGCTTTATTGGCCTCCTCATATGGAGTTGATATTTTGTATTTGTTTGGTTTACAAATAAAAGAGTTATAAAAAATGTTGGAAATGTGCTGTAGCTTGTGGGGGAGAAGTAAATAATCTCTGGGTAATAAATAAATAAATCACTATCTAATCACTAATAATTCAATGTCCAAAACAGTAATTATCAACAGTTTAAAATATTATAACTGTGATGATGAAAATATTGCAGAGATGCTCATAATATTGCATATTGCAGGCAACAGTCCAAATATTGCTACTTATCACAACACTGTCTTAATAACACTGAAAATTCACTCCAAGTCTGCATTGCTGTAAGGAATTGATAATATTCCCAACATAGTTCAACAAATTGTTCAATAAGTATGAAATAAAATCAGATTAATTTTTATAAATAATAATCATAATTAAAATAATATAATATCTAAATGTGAGGAGCAAAAATTCTTATTAGTTCCATTTATGTGACAAAAAACAGAAAGTAGTGATAACATTTTTTGAGATTAAAAATTCTGAAAACTGGGACATCTGGGACAAGCTCAAAATTTGGGACTGTCCCAGAAAACCCAAATATGGTATGACAATGGTATTTTTTCATAAATTCTACATTAAACTCAAATAAATTAATAACAAACTATTTCAAGTGTTTTTTACTGAATTGAAGCTAAAGTTGAAGCTAAAGCAATCAATTGCAATTCTATATAATTATGTCTTAAAAGACAGAGATTTATTATGGAGAGTATACTAACTTTTGGCCCACTCTGTTAAGTTTTGTGGTTAGCCATATGACCAGAATTTGATTTGATTGAGGTAAGCTTGTGACACGACCTTGGGCTTAGGATAAAAAATTTGTAGGACTCAAGTGTCTTTCCTTTTCAGTCCAGTTGTTACCAGAGAATATATGATCTATGTATATATATGTATATGTATAATGTATATACTGAATATTTATATATAAATATATATTTGCAGAGACTGAGTCTGTGATTATCACAATCCTTCTAGCCTTAGAATAATATAGACCTTACTAAGATATTTCTGTCTCTCTTGTTTTATAATAGCTTGTGATTTTTAACCATTAACTATTATAAAACAAGTGTTGGATAACTTAAAAAACACATCAATTTTGAGTTTTACTTATAAAGTATGATAAACAAGTGTCAGATAACATATAAAATACACTCATTGTGATTTTTATCATTAAAATAATTAAAAAAAAGTGTCTGATAACTTATAAATGTGCTCATTTGGATTTTTAACTATAAAGTATAAATATAAATTATATTTATAAAAATAATTTAAATATATTTTTATATTGGTTATCTGATAACTAATAAAATGTATTTATTTTTATTTAAAAACTATTATGAAACAAGTGCTGGATTACCTATAAATTATAATACATAATAATTTCCAGTTTACTGTTCTATAGGTAGATAGGGACTATCTATGACTGTGGTGCCATCTTATAAAATGAATTAGTAATTAGGCTTGTGGGGTCCTTAGTGCAACTTACCATAAGATTTTCAGATTGTTGGAGCAGCCTGTAGGATTATAGACAATCAGTAGGCAGTCTCCAGTTACTTCTCACATATTACAAATGAACTTACATAGTCACCTACAACATTATAAGTTATAAATAATTTAATATAAATTATTAATATTTATCTGACAAAACTTATTAAATCTATGTGAAAAAAAAGATTTAGATTTTATGCCATTAAAGTTTAAACAATTACTTTACCAAACTTACTAAAAAGTATTAAGGTGAGAGTCTTGGATAGAAGACTATCCTGATAACAAAATTATCTATATATGTAAAAGAGTGATTTATTTCATGTTATTTTATTAAAATGTTAAGTCTAAATTTAAGATACTACCCAACTACATATATATGTCTTAATTACTAAGTTATTGAAAACTAGCTAATTATTACTTTGTTATTGAAAACATACTAATTACCTTGTTCTTGCAAAGGTGCTAATTACTTTATTATGACACAAAATTCTCTTAGATGGTGAATTATTATGTGGATACCTAATGTATACTTTGAATATTAGTGAACTTGACTTAACTTAACTATGTAGTATGTATAGTATATATCAGTGGTAATAGGACAGTCAATACCCAGGTCAAGCCATACTCAAGCCAACCTGTACCTAAGTCAACCATAGAATAGGAAGAAAAGAAAACTTTTGTTGGGTATTGTAATATTTTTTGCAGGATGTTTTGTAAACTGTGTTAACTGCAGAGTGAAACAAAGTGCAAGTTTTGGTATGGCCAAACAACCTCAACATATTAGTCAATCATACCTAAGACAAACCTTATAGTAAAATACTGTAATTGCTTATCAATAGTGAAATATAACATGCACACAATGTACTATACTACTAAGTACTAGTGAATGTGAAGTCTTATATCATATAACTATACATTGACAATTGTTCAAAATAAAGTAAACAAAATTAAATTTATGTATGTATATACATTTTATACACTAAAATCTATACTATATATAAAAAATATCTTCTATAGATAGATGAACCTAAATCTATAGAGATAGTTTAAATTATTTGAAATAAAAAAAGAGTGAACAATATAAGACTAAGTTTAGAAAAGCACAAGTATAACATTATCCGACACTTAATCATCAGATACTTAATTTTTATTAAGGAAAAATGGCACAGAAAAAACATTGACATAGGAAGAATTAGCATAAAAAACTAGACAACCATTTTTAATATCTATTAAGGGTAGCCTGTAATATCAAAAAAACCAAACAAGTGTCGGATAAGTCTATCCGACACTTGTTGTATAGTGATAAAATTTTTCAAATCTTCCGCTTAATCAAAATATACCAAATTTTAAACAAAACCTATAATAATAACCTATAATAAGTTATTAATTTTATTTTTGACCATAAAACGTTATTAAACAAATGTTGGATAATCTACCCAACACTTAATTTTTATGAAGGAAAAATCACACAGAAAAAAACATTGACATAGGAAGAATCAACGTAAAAAACTAGACAA
>JAYRBW010111358.1:0-40678 GCA_036023295.1 Invenusta paracnida
ATATTTTTATCTACCATACCATGAACTTTGACCATCTATGTATAATTAACATTATCATGTTTACAGTTGTAACTAAAAAAATTGTACATATGAATAATGTAATCTTCTTATACTATACTTAATAGGCACAATTCATTGCATCTAGTTATTAAAATATTTATGGTCAGCGGAAGCTTCCAAAAAGTCAGCAGCTGGGTTAAAAAAATGAACATAACACAAAAATAAAGTTATATTAACATTAATAATTTAACCAATGCTGGTTAAGAATCTGACCTATTAAACTCTTATAATAATATTATTTGAATAATTCTGGAAAAACTTATAAGTTTTTGGCATATTTATTCTGCTTGGAAGTTATTTAATTATGATTTTAATGAACTGTATGATAATTTCTAAATAAATTGTATACCTTTGCTAGAAAAAAATATTAACCAATAATTATATATATATCAAATATAAATGCAATACATTATTTGTAAGTACTATTATTATAAAACTATTTTCAATTAAAACTAACTTATATTTGCTGATAGGTATAAGAATAAAGTTTTAATATAGTTTGCACATTTTTGATATATTTTTATTACCTATATATGTTTCATTAATCAAATGATCACTATTTCCATAAATATGAATATAACCATACAACATGTAAATTTCTTTACATTCTTAAAAATTGCAAATAATGTTAAACAATTCTGAAATACCAAATTGTGTGAAAAAAATACAAATGGTTAAAATTATTTGATTTATTGTTTGAAAAACAGGAGCACTTTTTAAATTTAGTGACAAAGTAGGAGTAAACATTTTATTTTGATGTTGGTTTGTTTTTAAACAATCAAAATGTCTGTTTTGAGTATTTATATATTTTTTAAAGTATATGATAAAACTACTATTTTACATTTTTAATTTCTAGTTTTTTTTTTTAAATATGTAAGTATGTGTGATATTTATTTATTTTCCCATTTTTAAAAAAAGAGACCCAACAAAAGACATCAAATCAAACACATTTTTAGTTTTATCCAGCCAATTTAAAAGTAACTGGATTCCTATACACAATAATTGTTTGAACATTCATATTGGCCAGACAATTAATAAAACTATACCATAGACATATATATTTTTTTTTCATGATTCACTTTAATTAATTAGTATTGAACCAATCAATTATCTATCACACTTATAGATAATCAGGTCAATGTTCCTGTAAATGCAATATGTTGGTGAATATGTTAGGAGCATGAAAAGATACATAAATTATAATATTATCACTAGGAGATTTGCTATATAAATCTTTGATAAGTGATGGTATCTGTAACTTATACAGTATATACAGTAAAGGATTGGAAGAAGAACTGATCACTGAGAAATACTGCCTGATGTCTATCAGTCAAATAGGAATCAAAGTCTATAAATCCAAAGCAATTTATTGATGATCAAAAGAATATTGTGATCAGCTGTATTAAACATGATACTTAAGATCCAAAAATAATACAGACAATATTTCCATTGCTGTCTCAGGCCACTAGCAGATCATTTTAAGCACCCCAGATGGATGAAAATGTAGCATTTAATTTTTTATAATAATTTTTAATGTTATCTGAAGTACACAAATCATTAAGTTAAATTAATCTACAAAACCATAGCTTATTAATCAGCATGTGTACCTAGCATACTTTAATATAAAAGTACACTTAATTCAGCATATTTTATAACATCCATAATGATTGCATAATATTGCTTTCATGCTCAGCATTGCATAATAACAAATTATGTCCAAATATGATGGTTGTGTATTGAACAATTTGATTGCTTTTTATTCACTCCTCTAGCCTGAATAATGCAAATAGGGATGTGTACACACAAGAGGTTGTGATTACATAATTTTCAGTCACTCTAGTCACTTTAGCTTCTTATTTAATTGCAAACACAATGTAAAGGTTAACATTATTATTATGCCTCACTTAACACATGACCAACCTGTTCAACTGCTTACGCTCATTGAGGAAGGTCCAATCTGAGAAATCCACTGCATCTTTTCAGACAAGAGCCCTATTCATCTGGTGCAAGGCCATCAGCATCGCTACATGCAAAAAAGGTAGAACTGCTATGTAAAACCAACATCTCACACCAACTGTGAGTGGCAAGATAACTATCTGGGTCACATCCACTCAGCAAAGTGTTTGTCCCTTTGTTTGACTCAAAGGCAATCTCAACTCCCAGCAATAGATCACCATCCTGGTAGGGAACATTGTTCCTCTTGACTGCCCTGCCAATGGCCTGATGTTTCAGAATGACAATGCCCCTCCATACATGACCAGAGCAACAATAACCAGAGTTCATCAATGCCAACCACACCCCCCCTCCTACCATAGCCAAATCAAACTCCAGACCTCAAACCAATTGAGAACCTCTGGTCCCATCTTCAGTGTGATGTAGACAATTTAGAGATCCATAGTTTTGGAGAGCTCTGACAAGCTGTTAAGGATGTCTGAAATGATATACCTACGGACTAAGATTGCACTATAAAGATGCACACACAGTCACAGTTGTCAGCAGATTTTCCATGACATTTGATGACCTGCTGATAGTGACAAGGCATTTGCTCCAGAAGATTTTTCAGGAAGTCATGAAGCATCTGTGCAGCCACCTCCATTAACTGCTGCTTACAGTGGATCACATGCTCCCCCAACTTGTTTTCATTAGCATTATTTCTGGCCCATTGCAGTCTTGCAGCATGATTTCTGGCAGTTGGGAGAGGCTTCTTGGGTGCCATGTATGAGAAGCGACCTGCATTGAATAACCTCACATGAACATGATAGGGTTAATGTTCAGTGGCCCTGCAGCTCTTCTGTGGGTTGCATTCTGACATTTGTAGGAGTTGGTGCTGGTATGCAGTGGTCAGCCTTGGTCTTCTTTAGTGTGGATGATAATCCACTGAGCCATAGTAATAATATATTTTATTTATGAATATGCCTGATTCCATCATTGTTCTGATGACAGAATGTGCTGCAATTTGCCTGTTTACTTTGCCAACCTCTTGTAACATGATGATTTAAATATGTTCGAATTTTAAAGTAAATAATTAAACACATGTGTTTTATATTTTTACACTTCAGAATATTGATCAAACATGTTTTGGTTTTGATTGGTTACTTGCTAAACTGTTGAGGTAATTGTGATATGGAAAGCTGTTAGTGTGTTACCCTATTATTCAATGAGGCGAAATGAAACCAAGGAGATACGACAGATTAAATGCTGTGCTTAATTCCCTCTACCAGAATTAAGCACAGCATTTAACAGCATAGCCTCTACCTTCCTATACATTTATGGTGAATCACACGAATTGCTTAAGTCTAATTATAGGAGTATTGACTTTGTTTACCATGTACATAGCTATAGTGCAATTTTACTCCTTCCTCAAATCATTATCCTAGTCTGTTGTTAACTTCTCATATATGATTGACACTGAGTCAATGAACCACTTGAATGTTTTTTAGAAATAAAATAATTTAATTAAAGGGACTGAACTTTTGAGGCTACATGCATCATGGTCAGCATATTGCATGTAGCATTGATTAAGCTTTTAAAACACATATTTTTTTATCCTATTGTATATAGGTACCTAATTAGCTCATGTAATGTAAATTTATTATAATATACCCCACACAATGTTGCTTTAATTCTTAAAATATATTGGCTAATAACTATAATAATGTATTTAAAATGTATTCAAATATACTAAGTATGTGGTACGACTTATTGTTTTAGTTATTACATTATATTAATTTTGTCCTTTGTAAATTATGTACTTAAGATATTTAGTGTTTGGTATCAAACAAATGACCAATGTATTATAATTATATTTTTTAAACAATGGATATTAATGCTGATGTATTATACTGCTCTAACAAGTTATTGATATGTATTTATACTTTAATGAAAATATTCTTTACGCTCTTTAAAATAAGACAAAACTAAAACTAAATAATATTTAAATTAAACGTATAAATGATGCACAAAGATCAAGCTTTTTACAAAAATGAAGTATTTTTAAATTAGAAGATGCACTATAACTCATTGTCACTTCAGTACAATGCCAAAAGGGGTGTGGCCTCATTGTGCTGAAAATTGTGTGCCAACCTCTCTTAAGTTAGTACTGTGCTATGATAATTTTGAGTAATGTAATCTGAAAAAAGAATTATCACTGCTAAGTTATGCTTATGATTATGATAGTTTCTAGTAACAACCCCCTGAGTTCAAAATATGTGTTACATGTTTCAAACTTATTTTATTATATAAATCATTTTGATATAAGTTTATATATGTACAGAACTCCAATTACATGTTTAATATTGATGTATTGTATATGGAGGATTTGAAAATTGTATAGTAAAGGTACAGTGTCTTATAGTAAAAAAAGTAATTCAAGTAATAGATTGTTTAAATTTATAAAGTACTGATATTAATTTTCCCCATATTATTATTTAATTGCAATCTAGTCTTTCTGCTTATATTGAAATACTAATAATGTGATAGAATATCATGATCTATCCCATTAAGCTTAGCAGTTTTTTTGCAATAAAACATTGATCTGAAAAGATTGCTCAAACTTTAAATTACCAATACATACTGTGCATACTAAGTAGATGTTGCATATAGCCTCTATGATTTATAGATAGACTTGTAATTTCTTTCTATGGCAGAGTCCTTGTTGATGGTATACTATTTAGAGCATAAATTTTTCCTCTTTGAACTCCAATGTCAGTTTCATTATCGTGATATCCTATTGTACTTTTAGTTTTAATTCACATTATTAATGTTGTACCAGTACAAAAATGTATTTTTTAGGTATCTGTACTATTTTCAATCAATATACCTACATTGTGTATGTATATATTACAGTTCTCATATACTTCTTAAGTGTTAATGATTGAAACTGATTCATTTAACTTAAAACTTTTGACATTTAACTTTTTTTATTACACCTTTTTATATTAAAATATATATACATATGTATATGTATATCATTTATTTAAATCAAACATCCTGAAATAAGTAGTCAACAATGACAAATTCTTGTATTGAATATAGTGCATTGATATAACAACTTTTTGTTTTACATTGATTCTTAAGGCTACAATTTATAGAATCATTAATAGTTTAAAAATTATCTTTAAATCTTCCCGTTTCTTTTTTTTAATTTTGCAGCTAGATGAATCATACTGTCAACTACCATCTCTTTTTTCTATTTATATTATCAGAATGAATGAATTGTCCTAGATAATAAACACAATTTTAAAAAAACACGAGGGAGTTTAAGATTAATGTGAAGCAGTAGGTACATCCTACTTGGTTATTATTCAGCCAGTGTCATACTTCTGTTTTCTATTTGAAATGAAATAATTGAGGGTATATTGCAATGCTTTTTAGAACCTCTTGCACAATGCATTCTTCCAACATATTGTTAAGTTCACAAAGTCCTTAGTAGGATAGGCTATATAGAGCTTAAATGGTGACTCATTAAAGGCATTATCCTAATATTATATAAGATAATAACTCTTTATATATTTAAGAGGTAGTGCTTTGTTCATCGATAATGTTTTTGTACATTAATTATCGAGGGTAAAAGTTTCAAATGGCTGGGTTTACATGGTTCACTAAGTTGACAACATATGTTTTTATAGCCATTGTTACTTAACGTCCGTGAAACCTTTCTTATACAAGTGGATAATGCACTATGATAAGTAATTATTAAACTGTTTGTTTATAGATGAGGACGTCATGCATATATACTTTCATATTTAAAGTGTATATATCGCGTGTTATTCGCAAATAATTTTTGCAATTTTATATTTATATTCGAGTTAGTTATTTTAAGAATGTTAATTATTTAGTGTAAATTTATTAAATAGTTTATTCTCTCTTAACTTAATTGCAGCTGGAGCATTATAACGACGATTACAACTCTTCTACAAACCCCAGCCTGCTCGGAAGCAGCCCCTCCGACGCTGAAGTTGGTCTTAACAACGGCTGTCACCCATCAGCAGGCCTCATCAACGTCCCCGGTACAATGCCGCAGCTCACTGCTTCCGGTAACATCACCGGTGGTGTCGATACTGCCCTATTGACAGCAGCTATAGATGCCACTCTCTTTCCAGGAGGACAAACTGACTCCACCGACCGCCTTAACAACGGTTGCTATAACAATAATAAGAGTGACAATAATGTTGATGGCAACGTGTCAACCGTGACTGTCAATCAAAAACCAATTGGGGGTGGACCCGGAGCGCGTGGTTGCCACGGGAAACCGAGTGAGGCGATGTTTGTGCGCCTGTTGATCAGGCGGTGCAAGCGACTGGCCCCACTTTGGTTCCGTGGGGTGTCCTCAATGAGAGAAAAGAATCGGGAGGAGAATCGACGTGCCACTGCTAACTCGAGTCAAAGTCACAGCAATTGGGGACAAATTGCCGAGAAAATTTCAGTGAGTACCAAACTTCTAGAGTTCAATTTAGTTTTTGTAGTTTACACCGCTTGTTTTTGTGATTTTTTATTTTAGTTGATTAAACATGTTGATTAGACTATTGTATACATACATAATATGTGTATTTCACCTACAGAACAATACATTATTGTACTACTAGGTATTACAATACTGTAATACTTAGTATATTACAGTATAAGTATAGTAAATACTTATTATGACTGTACTACTAGGTAACAGTCATAAGCCTAACAGTACTACTATGTAGTGCAATATTCGTAGAACTTATGAATCATTTGCCAAATGTTACCCCTTTATTGTGTGCGTGTTGAATGTACTGCTACGCCACCTTCACACTCTTTCTGTATTTGCAAGAACAACATTGAATAATTGGATCCCATTCTCGTTGATCGATTGATCATTATTCTATGCGGCGCAATTATTACCCTTGTTATTCTCCCATTAAATTATAATGGATGGCCTTATCTCTGAGTGAGTTCATTTCCTGTCCTGAGTGCGATCAGTGAAATGTTTACCCTTTGTGCGCATTTTGCACTATCAACTAAATCAATATCTTGTTCGTAACATATTTTAATACTATAAATGCGCATACACGCTATCAAAACATTACTGCACTGTCTCATATGATGTCTATGAGATCAATGACTAATTGTAAAGCCATTTCTTCCCCTCTGTTAATTTTATGCCCCTATATTTTATCGGTGAACACCATAGCAATCGAAATGAACACATCTATATATTAAATAGTTTTTAGTTTAACTGAAGTAAAACAATATCATATTACTATAAACGATAGATTTTGTTGTGTTATTATAGTACTATTATATACTACTATATATATATTATTATTTATACTATTATACTACTAAATAGTTATGTACTATTTAGTATAACTGTATCGATTATATTATGATTTGTGTCGATATTTACAGTAATTATACTCACCACTATAAACTTTTGACTGTAAATAATAGTTGCGACGATATACCATAGTATTTATTTATGCACAACCTTATTCTTCTTTGCATCATCATCACTTCTTCTTATATTATCACTGGTATGTTAAAAATTGTAACTGTATGCGTCAGCTAGTTGTAAGTAGTTCGAATTACCAAATTTTCCTTCTACCTGCTGTGAATCCTGATCATGTAGATTCGGATAATTGAGAGTGTGCGGTTGTTCTTTGATCAGCAAAAGATATTTCCTATCCGTATCATGCGGGATGATTTTGGTAGTCTGGTGACCTCAACAGAAATGCATTGTCGGTACATTTGGTCGAGCTTTGCCTTTTTATTTTAAATCTTCTTTTATTTCAGTTTAAATTTTAATGATATAATAGTTGGTCACCTAGTAAGTTATATAGCCTTATAAGGTTTTAACCATTTAATAACTATTTCACTTTCTGGGATACATCAGTCATATTTATAATTAATATTATTTACTATTCAATTTCTCAAATGTGGTCATTTATTTTATTGTGTAATTTTCTCGATATTTCTTTCAAAACAACTGATCTTGGTTCAGATTCAAGTGTTTTCTTAAATATGTCATATATATTTAAGCCTCATAAGCATGAACATACTTATCTACCTGGCATAAATTAGTTCACATTGTTCTCCACAAGCTTTGATCAGACATAAAAGTCAATCATATTATTATTGTAGTTGATCGCATATTCTCTATAGGTATTAATTACCGGACATGCTAGCCAGATATTTTCATTTTTCGTGTAGTTCTATGATATACCGTTTAGCGAGTGATTTGTCTATCGGGTGCCCTCTAAAAGCCGGTTTATTCTAAGTGTCATGCACAACTATGCAGACCTGATAACCTATAAATCCAACTAGACTACCTAATTGCTTTGATAAGCAAAGCAGTTCAGATCAATTGTGTTCAATGTGTGGTGCGTTGATCCAGTACATTTATCGGTCACAGATATGCATTGTTTTAATTTATATGTGTATATGTATGAAACTTTCTGCTGCTCATAAGTATGTTGGCTGGCTGGCTGTAATAATTATGGTGGTGGTTACAGTTTTAGCACTAGAATAAGGGATACATTTGCACAACTTAAGAGGTACTATTGAAGGAAGAATTGATTTTTATTACCTAAATTATACATACATTAAAATATTTAGCAAGTAATTATTGGCAGGTCAAAAGTTGGACGATATTCAAGTTAGTAATCATCGGTAAGCTGTCAGTCTCATATTTGAATACATACATATTTTCAGTTTTGTCAGCCGATCATGTTTGCCATATCATGCACTTATTTTCTGCACTCTGGACGCTTGCTACGAGTAATAATGGCATTTAATTAATTAACTCAGACATATTTAATTTAAACGTGACTAACTATGATGGCTGCCCTTTTTAGAGAATTGTGTGTATATTTAATAGTTGAGATATCAGTATAGTGTTACCATTTATCACTTTATAAGCAACTAAACACAAATTTGCACTCTACTTTTATTCATATTTCTTACAAATTCTTCTATCGTACTTTATTCTATAATTTGATCTGTACTTTTTATTTGTTTAAAAAGTAGTTATTTTATTCTTTTTGCAGGTATAGTTTTTTTATGAAAAATATAAAAGTGCACTAAGAATGGTACTAACTCCCACCTTATAAGTGCAACATCGTACACAATTCACAAATAGATATATATATAGCGAAGAATCCTGTGTTTGATTGACGGATGCTTCATACCATCTCTGCCCCATCACTTTTCAATCACTCTATTTCCAGTTGATAATATAATGATCGAACACTCGCCTTGTCTCTCGGGACATCACCAACCCCCTCCAGCATCAAAGAAGGATCACTTTGATTGTTCTTTTATTGCGGTCAATTTAGTTCATTTCTACTTTGGAATC
This sequence comes from Invenusta paracnida, assembly GCA_036023295.1. Lineage (NCBI taxonomy): Eukaryota > Metazoa > Platyhelminthes > Proseriata > Coelogynoporidae > Invenusta > Invenusta paracnida. Next base: position 9,383 of record JAYRBW010111358.1, read on the forward strand.
CAGCCAAGAATTGCACTGAGAAAAGCAAACGAACGGAGGGGGTGTTAGGGATGATTTCTCAATGAAATTTGTTGTAGATATTTTTATTCTGTATAATTTCCGTATCTAGCATAATATTATCATGTATTTGGTAAATTGCCATCGTGATTACAGTGTATTGTATTTACAGGAGACTTATTTCACTATTTTTGTTTAGACAAAAGCCAGAAGGGGAAAGTATAAGAAACCTGTTAGCAAGACAAGTACTACTATGCTATACCTTAAACTACAATCGGCGACTGGGAGATTTGGCTCTCTGCCAACAATTCGTTTGTGTCTATTTCGAGCTCTTCTCTCTTTCTCTCTCCCATGTCCTGTAAACATCTCCTCCACCGCCCCTGCTACCTACTTCTTGGGACGACACGCGTAATGAATGCGCGATGCCGTCATACTTGGCAGTGAGGACAGGAAAAGAAGGAAGGGGGAGGAGCGACTAAGTTAACAGAGTACTTTTGGCATCGTAGTTTGAATCTCCGATCAGCTGTTATCTTTTTTCCTAGCTTGAATGACTACTCTCCTTGTTGTGGTTTTTGGGGAGAAGGAGAGGAAAGGAAAAGAGAGGTACTTTGCAGTCGTCCACTGCATAATAGCAGTACCTGCCTAGACAGCTCAGAATGCTCAGACTTAGGGATAATGTTGTCTTCATGCCAAGAAAAGAAGAAGAACCACGTGCCTGGTTTGGCATCAAGACAGAAATTCTAGGAGGAATTCCCTTTCTCTTTTACACTTATGTAGTTGTTGTTCTGAGAATTCGCGATGAAGCAGCTTTTCCTCGCCCACTCGTCTCTTCGTTTCATGTCATAGGTTACCCCCTTCGGCATCACTTTTTGGCATTCAATCGAGAAGGGATAATTCTTGAAACGCGTGCCAAATGTTTAAGGATAAATGTATTGTGATGTTAATATATTGATAAAAGATAGGAGTCGTAAAATTTAATCTATATTCGTTTTTCTGTATTTTGAAATGTTTTTTAAGTATTTAAATTTGTCTCCCAGTATGTTTCTGATTCCTCTGCAGTTTGTTTAAAACGTTGACACAGATTTAAAAATTCTACTCCAGATCTTGGTCACACTTTTCGATGGCCTTTTCTGTGTCAGTTATGATTATTATGTTCCCTTTTTGGCGATTTCTACCCCTGTTTTCGCTAAATAATTGTCTCTCTCTTACCTTGACATGTCCTATATAATATGTAGTGTCTATGTTCAGATAACCTCAGTATTTTACCCGTATATGTCAGTATGAATACCCGACGCATAACTGTTTAATTGAATTGAATCTCTATAATTGCTTAGACTGACAATCGATATTGTTTCTTCATCTGTTCTGTGCCGCTAATTATGCTATCCATATTGATATAGGAATATGCGTTTTGTCGGTATTCGATGAAATAGTTCACTTTTAGACCAAAATGTTATAATTAATGTCACACGCATATTGTTGTAGAGCCTGTAATCGCTATTATGTACCCGCGAATACGTGGCTACATGCTTTGCCCCAACATCAACCACCATTTTGTGTATAGTCTGATAATAAATACTATTCTAAGAAGTCTCCATCCTATACTATTGACAAAGGGTACATTATAATATTATGTATACATGCAACAATTCCAACTGCTTATGGAAGTCAATCGATTAAAATGTGTGGGAGGTGCCCACTTTGCTAGTATCCCAGCAACGTCTCGTATGCGCCACCCCGTCCCAATTGCCAATGTACTTGATGGTGAACAGCTTTTAAAGTTTTTGCCTTTACAGTATATTATCATCGCCTGCATTATATGCAATATAATATACTGACTTCAACCATCGATACGCTGCATGTAATATAATATAATGTACTATCAGTTTAATGTGCCGTGGTATGCCTTGAAAGGTAAATAGGTGGTTACCGTTTAAATAAATGCATCAGTGCCATTATGCTGTAAATATTGAAAACTTTATTTTATGGAGATAAATATTTTAATATTATTTAAAAAATACGAATAATTGGGTATTTCTAAATGCTTAGTATATTTATAGTTATTTTTATGTTGTATTTTGTTATTCAATGCATTATATCAATTTCTACAACCTTTACAACTGTGGACATACGGCAAAATACAAGGCAATCATAATGCAGGTTTCATGTTTTTTGTAAGCAGAATGTCTGTGAAAATGTTTCATAGTTTCATCATTTAGGTCGGAACATTTTCTGTTAATGGGACGCTGTTAGGAAACTTGGGAGTTAAGTTATACATGTTGCTATTAATTTACAATATTCATCTCTGGTATACAGGTGTCTCTCTGTTGGACGATTATAACTTTATAAGAAGAAGCTTTGATTACTGACCTTTGGATATGCTAAATGTTGCTATTGAAATTGAGAAAACTGACACTTAAACTATCTTTTCTAGAATCATTACTAAATTCTTGTTAGGATTTTCCACATTATTTAACTTAAGTTCCAAAATTCAAAAGAGAAATCTATTTATATATTTCGTTATTCACGTGAAAAACTAAATATTCTCAATTTTGTTTGCTCATAATGTTCTATCTATAATATTTCATATTATGGGATAATCACGTCTCCCAAGCTAATATATTATTCTGATTAGTCAGAAATATTATAAATATACCCACACTGATAATAACTCACTCATTCATAAAGGAAGCGGCGCTGTTTTATGACAAATATCGATTTTTGGTTCCAATAAAACCGACTGTCTGAACACAGAGCAGATCCATCTTTTCTAGTTTAATACCTATATACGCTTGTGATTCATAATTGCCTATAGCTTCCAATTTTTCGGTAAATGTTTCCTAACCAACTATATTGAGCTATCGTAGTATATAGATCTCGACCATAAACATAAATCAGATACTTTTTGTGACGTATAAACTAGGCTGATCTTTTAACCATGTCAACCTTTAGAAAAGAACCGATTTATGCGCTTGTTTTATCTAGCGATCTGCTATTATATTTATTTTTTATTACCAGATCAATGAATCTTACTATATTATGTTTACATTTGCTTCCTAATTCTTAACTCTCGAATAACAAATCAGATAATATCCCTGTTTGTCAAATATTTTATTCTATATAGGTACATACTGGAATTTATTATTAAACAATTCTGCAGTAATTTAGGGTAATCAATATCTTCTAAAAAAAAATGCTTTCAAATTTCGAGTAGTTCTCAATAAATTGGTGATTTTTAATATATTGTTAACTAATTAGGAGATGACTAGATAGGTTAGCTATAGAGATCTGATATTAGCTGAAATATAATTCCCGTTAACAAGACACCTTTGATTAATTTATTCTATGTAAACTAAATTCCCAAGCCTAAAATTTGAACAAGGAAAACAATTTGCATATATTAGCAATAATTTCAATGATATTGTTCTCATTGAGGGCGTTGTAAATATGTAAATATGATGTAATATGTAACGAAAGTGTTAAAAAGTTGTATTATAGGAAAATTCATAATCCTTCGCCAGCTTAAATATAAATAGAACTAATTGTTTGATGTCTTAGATCTGATATTTAGATCAATATTCAGTGATTAAATATTCTTAGCAGTTAATCAATGTTAAATATTATATTAAGCTTATAAAATTCGGAAATTAAACTATGTTGTAGTTTAAACGCAAATGATGTAGATTTATTTAATCATTTTAGATTTATATCCACGAAAGTAAAAAATTTTACTATTTGGGTTTGTTGCACAATATAAATCATTTACTTATATGTAATCACAATTAAAAGTGGGTGGTTTTAATATTAAAACATGATGCATGATAATGCATGTAATAATTGCATGCATGAAATTAATGTATGTGACATTTTTACAGTGCATTTTTTAAATTTGTAATCGGTTTTCTTAATCGAGCTATAAGTGTCAGCATGCATTTATATCAATAAAATCTACTCTACTCCACCAGGAAATGTCTTCGAGTTGCGAGACGGATGCAGTAGGCAACCTACTGAAGAAGCTCTATAAGGAACTGCCTACTGAGATGGTCTTCTGGTTCATTAAGTGCTGGCTCGTCTTTCCAGAGGCTCAGAACGACGATAGTTGTGTACTCAGCCGCGGCGATGCGAAAGGTCGTATGCGTCGCATTGATGGGGGCAAGGGATCCGATAAGGTATTATTTTGTAAATATTTATAATATAGCGTCTATAGTTTTCATGGTAACCGGTAAATGGGAATCAATAGAGACATTTAATAGCATGTTTTATTAAATTTTCTACGAAGAATGTCAATGAATGCTTCAAGACAATTCTGTATAAAAGTGGTCATTAATTAAGGTTATGATTTATACTTTTATTAAAATTGTTGTCCTTTTTTAGAAAGAATACATCCATGATGTCGATTTATTATATCTGTTAGATTATTATTTTATTTGTTAGAGTTGATTTTGTAAAGTCCGTTTTATATTTTATCTTACTTTACATAGATGCCCGTTGCCACTTCGCATTCGATGTGATAATAGTAATGGAAGTTAGTTTTCTTGACAATCCTTTGTGCAATTCCTTATCTCATTTATAAGTTTGATTTTAAATATTCCAAAAAGTGTTAAAAATTAAAGTTTAATAATATTGTAAATTTTATGATTTTTTTCATGTTTTATTTTTATAAAGAAGAATACTTTACTAATTTGTTCCAATTATATTATTTAATATTAACTTGTTCTGGGTATATTTATTATTTGCCTTCTGTGTGGCAAAAATATAATGTATTATGTTTATTGTATTTTAGTAATCAACATTATACAACACGTTATGTATCTAAATTTGACCTTTTTTCTATGTTGATTTGAAATATTTTTGTTCTAAACATTTAATTTGAAAATATAATAGGTATTGTAACGAACGAAGAAATTAATTTTCTGGCTTTCTTATAACTTATGCAAGATTTAAAAAATCAGTCAAGATTTCTTTGGGTTCTTTGTTGTTTGCCGATTATAAGGATTTAGCATCAATCCAAGTATTTTTTAATAATATTATATTTCTTCTTAACTCTTTGAATCAGCGATCTTCTTCGAATACTTTACTGTATTTTGTGGTGAAAGCAGATACACGCTTTCCGCTTTACTATCGTGCCGTTCGTGATTTTTTCTTCACCTAGTGCACTGTGTATGTTACACTGAAAAGGGGTCTAGAAATATGTATAATATTGCTTTATAATGTATGGGCAACTGCATATTATTATAATTTGATACGCTTTTATTACTTCAACTGATTTGTTTGTGTTATACTATATAGTAATGTTCCTTTTCTTTTAATGTATAAGAAATTTGTTTAGCCTTTCATAAATCAAGGTATTCTTTTTAGATTTTGCTTAGTTATAGGATTCATACATTTATTTCTTTTGGGCTGTTTTTATCACTGTCTTTGCGTATTGTTAGCGTAAGAAAGCCTATTTTGCTCCCTTTCTACTTAAATTTTTATTCTCGGTCGGGTACCCATTTCCTAGTGTAATCTGTAGACAACGAGTTAAGAAGAAGACAACATGACACCGCCTTGAGAATTCTGAGTAGCTGTGTTTTCTTCATGTATAGCGTAGCATACCTCGATTTTGAATGCAATGGACCGGAAAGGCGGAACCCTTTTTGCTCGAAGAAACACAATTAGTGATGTCAAGAAGGAGATAGTTTTGTTTCTGGAAAGACACAAACTGCTCCGGCAGGAACACTCCTTCACTCATGGGGCTATGTCGTCTGTCGAAGGCCAGGAAATCTCGGCCGCCAATAATCTGCAACTTGTCATCATCGATGCAAGTTGTACGCCTGTCATTTTGAGGAGAGCCGTCCTTAACTGTCATCTACTTCATTGAAAGACCGACCATCCTGCTTTATGCATTACTCTTGGCTTGTATTTGGTCAGACGGAACAAACAACAAGAACCTTGTAGTGAAAAGCCTTGGCCCCTCAATATTCATCCCCTTGTCTCGAACATCTTTCCTCCCCTCTACTCTCCTTCTTTGATGTCGACCGCAAGCGATTCTTGACTTTCAATCTTCTTGAAATTGAAACCGTTGATGGAAACCCCGTCTTTTTATATTTTGTTTCCATTTTGCGCGTTTGTTTTAATCACTATACACGACGCGCAAATGTCTTTAGAATTATATAGTTTCCTTATACTATACAAACAACAACACGCATTCTTACGAAAATGCGAAAAATAGATCTCAGGGAGTTGGAAAGTTACTTGCCTAAAATTTTTCATAACATACAAGAAAGAATAAGATGTATTTTTCTACAGCCGCGGTATGCCTCTTTCTGTCGACAGATAATTTTTATTCAAACCGACTGAGATGTAATATAGAAAGTGGGCCATTGTCCGCGGCCAACTTTGATCTTTCTTATACACCCTCTTGGGTCTCCCTGTTCCCTTTACTTAATTGCCCGTATTTAGTTGTGTCGGGTTAAATTGCACGATCGTCGACATTGGATTTTGGAAATATATTCACGTTCCATACTAAACTGAACAACTTTAGTTTCTCTGTTGTACATAATACTGTAAAAATAATTTGTACGTGCAGTGCGTAGATTGTTGTATTGTAACGCGGGCCAAACTGAGTGCTTTCTTTTCTTTGACCGACCACACAACCTTTTAAATAGTTCACAACATTATAGCTTATAAATGTTATGTTTTTTATAATAAGATTAATAAAGTAGTTAAACGTTTTGCCAGGCTTTGTGTTATATACTTCAATTAGTTAGATAGTTTTGCTGGCTGGGCTCTTTTGTCCATTCTATTTTTGCAAGTACCTAGATTTTGGGAAATATTATGAGTCACGCCTGTCTTGAATTTTGTAATTTATTGCTCTTTGGTAATATTTTTGGATAAGTATTGCATCGGTTATCTGCATAACATTACAAATCAGTTATTCGGCATACATATTAATTTCTAGATTAAATTTGTGCCGTTTTAGTGGCTATGTATGTACATAATGTGATATATACTTCATATATGTATATATCATCTGTATTACCTTCCAATATTTTACTGGATTTTCTCATTGTGGTATTCATAAGCTAATTTTGGATAAGCAGCAAGCAGTCACTGATCGTACTGATTATTTATTTACTAATTTGGTTTCTACTTTATTGTTTATACAACATGGACGACTTTGCCTTGCTTATTACTTTGTTAGTCAACATATATTAACAAATTAAAATGTCTTGAAGAGAAGAAAATTTGTTATTCATTTAGTTGTTCCGACTCTTTTTGTTATTTTTAATTACAATTTTAACAACCACTTAATTTTAGTTCCTTTTGTCTTTATATTTTTTATTTCAATTGAAACTTGCTTGATTATTTTAGTACTGCAACATGGTCGGGGAAGGTAGTTTTTAGTAAACACATTAAGGAATCGAATCTTTGTCACTACGTAAAAAACCTTGACGTTGGTTTCGACTTTATAGGATATGTAGAGTGAAACAGTTATTAATTCATTACTTCATCTTATATACATTATACGTTATACTATTTTGAATGGAAAGTTAACTATCGCATGTTTACTTGAAATTGGTACTGTGTAGAATTATTATATTTAATACTAAGCTTTATCATAATATTGCTTATTTTGTACTAGTAATTTGGGCGATTATTTTATTATTTAATTATTTCTTCTTGAGTTGATCTTAATTTATTAGTAAAACAAAATACTATTTTTATTCATAGTTTTATAAATGATTTGTAGGTGTGGCTATAGCTATATAGCATATATATATAACATAACAATATAGGGTAAATTGTGATCTCGCTTTGCTGATATATAAATTATATAATAAATACAACGCTTTAAAAATTAGTTGCCATGGACTTAAACTAATCAATCTATAATTATTCAAATGCGATGTGCAAATGAAGGAAAGTGGTAACCATGTGGGTTATACAGGGCTGCTCCCGGTCCTTAAATTCAAAATATAAGTATAATTCCTTAACAAATTTTGTATAATTTTATTTTTCTGTTTTGTTTTTTGCAAAATAACATTAAAAAAGACCGTATTAAAAAATAAAATGATACAAAAACATATTATATCATGATATATTACATTATAACTGTAATTATTATAATTTTAAAACTGTGCATTCTACATATTTTAATGTATAGTGAGTGTGCTACACTAATATCATGATGAAAACTTATTATTATGTACGTATGAAATGTATTATAAGTTGTGTTTAAATATGCCTTGATTCCTTAGTTCGTTAGTGCTTTTAAGGGGTCCTTAAAATTGATTGAATATCCATAAAGGACCTCAAGCAAATCTGGAAGCAACCCTGGTCCATACTCCTGGCTTTAACAAACTGATTTGCGCTGCAAAATTGGGATAGTTATTCTCGATTGATTAATTTACGCCTATGTTTACTGTCATAACATGGTGGAGCTTGCTTTTTAAGACGACTACTATGTAATAAAAGGGTAAAATAATGAATGTGAATATAATAATTTGTCGCAAAATGTTAAGGTGCCTAATTACATAATATATGAAAAATACTAGACTAAAACCAAAACTAGAAAGAAACAAGAAGGGAAAATGACTAATTGGATAATATCTTTAATAAACAATGTTTAAATACCATTTTTATTTATACGACTATTCGCATAGTTCATTCTTAGTGTCTCATAGATTTTGTATATACTGTAAAATCTGTACATGATTTTTATGATAGTTTTTACTATGAAAAGAGTAAATAATCATTTTTAAATTCCAGAAAAAAAATATTTCGTCATTTTCTTGACCATCATGTTCTATTTCTTTGCTATATTTTGGTCTTCAGCTATCTCTATTCACTCTCTCCTCCGAATAGGTATGGCGGCTGGACACGATAGTGGGGATGCTCTATCATGGTCTCCCCATGTCCAGTACAGACACCAACATCATGGTCCACACTTGTGAACAAGAATTGTGCGTTCGTCCTCAACATCTCCGCTTTCGGGCCAGTTCTGTGGCGCTCGTAGTGGTCTTGAAGGCGCTTGCTCAGGCTGGTTATCAGATCCTGCCTCCTAGAGGACCTCTGTCAGAGGACAAATTCGGTAAGAAGGCTTCTGCATATGCTTTGCACTCATTTATATTATATTTTACAGGATTCCAACTAATCCTTGAAACTGGAAAAAACATTAATGATAAAAAGAGTTTTGGTTTTATTTTTTCATCAATAATATATGAATATCAATTTCTTTCTAGGTTTCTCTTGTTGAAATAGCATAACTTCTCTCACTTTGATTGGAAATTTCTGAATTTCCTAAGCTTATTTTTATTTTTCATGAATCAAACTTTTTTTATTTGGCGCTATTGAACATTGAGTTGGTATATTATATCATATTGTATTAGCATTGTAATTATGCCCAAATTTCATACTAATTTGGAGAACCAAATTTAATTTATATTGATTTTACAAATTTGTGTATAAACTATGCTCCTTGCTAAATATTTTGAAATTTTATTTTTCTTATTTTCGTCTAATACTATTTTCGCTCCTTTCGTCCAGCGCTAGTTTATTTCTAATTTTAAAGGTGTGTTTCCATAAACATCAAACCAAAAGCACTAAATAAATTGCAAAAAATGTGTGTTTATAATTTTATGGTATAAAATATAACATTCATTTTTAGATTTATGTTTCCGACGAAAATAATATTATTGTTGTGTTTTCACATTACATTACAATATTAGTTTAAAATGGGTATTGTTATAATACTAAATTTTATCGCACAAACTTATTGTTGATTAAATTTAGGCATTATTGATTGAAATTAATCCTTAATACTTTAAAATAATTGTGCTATTTAATCTTTCTTTTCAAAAGTTAACCTTATAACTTTTAGCTTCAAGACGTTATACTTGATATAATTTGTAAAAAGTTGGGGTCTATTACACAAAAATATGTATCTTTAAATTTCAAAATGAACTTTTTTTCAAATTAAACTATTATTTCTACCTTCATACAGCAACGACAAAAGACTATTACTATTTTTTACTCCATATGATTTATAGCATATAATTAATATAATAGCTCTCCTTGTATAGAAATAGATAGAAAGTTGGTGTTCTGTTATTAAATAGTATTATAAAATAGTTTGGTATAATTTTGGTACCTAATTTATAGATCATGGTATAATGTTTTACTAGATTACAATCATCCCATTTGTGACCCCCAGAAATATTTGGATTCTTAATGCATGCTACCTTATAACTTGTGCAATGAAAGAAATCATATTATTGTTATTTAGATTATTTTATGAAGACGGTTGAGTTGCTTGCGTATTGATTATTCTGCCATAATATAATTAGTAAATAGCATTATATATAATATTGTGTATTAAGAATAATTTTGCGTGGAATGGTTGCGCCAGTAAATTAGTTCCCTAAGTATGTTTTATTATAAACGAAGCAATATGCTTACATTTGACTATAATATTCACACATATTATATGGCACAATTACAGTTTGCAGCACATATTATACAATGATATATGACGAAAGAATGAAGAAATTTAGATTATAATAATATGTGACTAAAATTTCAAATCAGAATAGCAGGGAATAGAAAATAACATAGGCTAGCGGTTGGATGGGATAATTTTCATAAAAGTTAGTTGAAAGAAAATATATCGGTCTAATTAATCATCACCGCCACTATAAATATAGGGGATTGGAATGGCAGCGAAGGCTGGATTAATATGGGAATCGTGGTCTCAATTTAAAGCATGCGGCATTTCAGGACGATTTCTCTAAAGGTTTATGCTCAGTTCAGTGACATCTAATGTTGTTACGCAAAAATATATTATAACGAGAGGCGTTAACATTTGTGAAGTTTTGGGATGACAACTTTTACATTTTTAACCTAAATATATGGTAAATTTTAAACACCGAAGTTGTCAAGATTGTCTCTCGGTTCTACACGTTATTCCTGTGTCTAGTTAGTATTTTAAATTTCTAGTTGTCGTTTTTGTAATTATAGCCTTTCTTATTTGGAAGGCATTAATGTTTATTGAATGTATTATTTCTCTTTATAATTTCTATGATATATTATTTTAGTGTATTTATTTGGAAACAAAAATAACTACCTAAATATACAATTAAAAGCGCAAAATGTAGCTGCTTGTTTGTTGCATATACTAGTATTTTGTTTATTTGTTTGTTGTAATTAATATATTATTATTATTGTTAATACGAGTGGAATTATTACTATTATTTGGAAAACTGCATAAATAATTAATAAATGTATTCATTATTTAATACAAATATTATGACTAGTTTTATAGGTTATTAATTGTTTTATTATATTATGTAAAATTTTACCTCGTCATCTAAAATGTAAAGCTTACACCAGTAACTATGTGGAACATTAGTATTGATCTGTGTAAATAAACGTCGATTACAGAATTATACAGAACGCCTCTTCAAAAGAGTCCAATAAATTGTATTAAAATTAAGAAAGTAATGTTACCTGCGGTGTTTTCTTAGCATAGCATATTACTTGCTACTTTTAAATGGTCTTGACAATGTTCGTACATTTGGTCAATAGACAGTGCAAGCAAGCAGGGAATTAGGTGATAACCACACTTAGATGGATGGATCTTTTACTGGTCTGTGTGCACTCCGAACGCCTACAGTCCTGCCAATATTAGCCTTTTAATATGTATATAAATAGATTAAGCTACATATATAACCAACTATTTCGGGTTCGGGTTATAACTAATTGCTATGCAGCGAAATTTTATTGCCTCTTTTGATCTTCGCAGCTTTATATCATTGCCTGTATCTGTAATAGGTGCATTATAACGAACATTATTCGAGAATGTACTCCAATAGTCTTCTTCTTGCTATAGTGTGCGTCATGATACAATAAATTAAGCAAGCGGTCGATATATAATATATATGCATAATGTTGACCTTCTACTTAAAAAAAGTCCAACATTATTTCATGCTCTTGTTCTCTGTTTGCTACAAATATATAATATCATTTAATCGATAAAAGCTATTTATTTCCTCTCTTTTATGGTACTTTATATTCAGCCACTGTATGGGTTGGCTAAAGCAGCCAAAACAACGGGGTATGCTGATCAACGTTAGCGGGGGCCCTTTATTCGAGGTGCCGGGTTGATTTGTGTGTCGTATGCAAACAGGGACGACACTATTTTTGTACAGAAAGTGAGCCAAGCACGATTCTGTGCCAGTCAGGCGACTATGGGTTTGGTTGGATTGAGGTCCCTATTTTCACAAGAGTGCAGATAAGAGACTGGGTGAAGCTGCTTAGCACGCACTATAAGAACACAGATGGGGGAGAGAGACTTAATTGTTTGAGTAATGCTTTCCTGACGGCTCGTCGCTCGATCATAGCGGGGGGGGCGTTCACTTTTCCACTGTCTTTCTCATAAGCTGGACTTTTGAGGACGGCGAGGGGGAATGACATTCACATCTTCAACCGTGAGACTTTGTTGTACGGAGACGACATTACTTTTGGCAGCAGCTGAGAGGCGCTGCCCGTCTGACTATCTAGAAAATATGCTGTGTGCAGGTGGATTGTTGTTACCGATGCAATGGGAGAAAGGAAAGAATGCGGGGAGAAAACCGTCATTCATCGGTGGGACGCACATCAAATCGAATATGATATTCTGTGCTGTGGTGTGGTGTGTTGACTGTGCAAGTAAGAAAGCAACCCCCTCAGATCATATTATTCTGGGAGAAGGTTCAGTGCTTGCCTGTCTGTCTGTCTCTTTGACGCATTTATCGACCAACTTATTCCATCGTCGCTCAGAGAAGCCACTGATATAGTCTACGGAACACACAAGATAGTTGCTGCTATAGCTCTGACTTGAATTGACTAACTGGTGATGATATGCCATGTTAAATGTGGAGATGGTGCTGTTATACCGCTATCATCTAGTTCCCAATATTACTGCCATCTCTCCTTCCATCCATTCATCTATTCCCACCTTTGCATAATATCTACGTAATATCCACGTAATGCTGTATCTAACCTGTAGCCAAAAGCAACAACTTGTATGTATTATCGATTAATCAACACTACCGCGCCTATTTTATTACAACACAATTTTAATATAATAATAATTACAGTAGATTATAATTTTAATCTAAACTTTATGTTATACATTTAGTTATAAATATATTCTAAATAGATTTTGAAAACTAGCTCCATTCATTGTATCTCAATTAAACACGCCCATTTTTAATGAGAGGATTTTAAAGTGTTTTTCTGGCTATCAAATGCAGTTTTTTAACCATTAATTTAATTTTTCCATTGTGTGTCATGACTACTTTCTATTATATGCTTGATAAAATGGTAATAATGTTCAATAATACATTAAACTTTGGGATTCAAACTATTGTTATTATTCATTATTTTCAATAAATTTACTCGACTAAGAATATATGACGTATATCTTTATTTACCAATTAATTGTGTACTCTAAATGCATACCTAAACATAGTCCAAAATCTATGCGTTTGTCTGGGACTACAAATTAATGAGATACTATTTAGCTCGTTCACACATTCGTTAAAACCACTGCGTCTCCCATAAATGGGTCAGTTTACTGGGCGCAGACGACGTTTATAACTCTTTTAGACTCCAGAATACTCCTTCTTTAGTACAACTTCCTTCTATTTACACGCTTTATGACTTTCGTTAGATAGTGTTCTTGTTAGCATATCGATTACTTGGACATCAGAAACATATTGTAGATGGATTTTGTGATAATTTATCGTATGTCACCAAAAGAGGGACACATTTTCCCATTTAATCCTTGCCAATCCCGTTTTTATTGCTTTAAACTGATCTAATTGTTACCTACAAATTGTTGAATTGGTTTTCTTTTTGTGTTTATTATCATACAATCTTTAATTTAGCTACGTGAGTCTCAAGGCAATATGATAAAAACTTAACAATGTTCAATTCAAATTTGTGCTGTTTTTAACAAATTGTGATTCTAAACAGATAAAATAAATGATATTTAATTACTTTATATTATTTATATTTACTTTTTTTAATAAAATAAAATTATCTCTTAGAATATACTTTACTTCTAACATCATCTTCGACAATTATTATTTTTTAATTTGTTAAATAAATTACAATTTTTCCATAAACGCTATTATCATTTTTCACGAATTTATATTAAACACTAATATATTTACTCTTGCGCAATTTGATTCTATATAAACTTTATTTAGGTAAGATAAAGCAAATTTGTTGCTGTTGTAACAAAAATAGACGCAAGAAAATGGGTGTTACTCCCACCCTTGTAATTTAGAATTTTACACGACAACAGTGTTAGAATTAGCTGTGCTAAACTCAAATCGATATAAACTGTATCCACAGTAGAGTTGCTGTTTGTCTGTGTTCCGTTGGTATAGGCTATAGAGGGTAGTTGCTGGCACCTTTTTCTGTGATATAAAAGTGATATACTATAGTTACCAGACATTAAATTCCAACTAGCCAGAATTTGAGGACATAAGGAGAGGGGGGTAGTTACACCTACTGCATACATTTAGGTTGGGATATCAATATTTAACTTGGCAGACATTTAACCGGCATTTCCCACATCCCACCAACTGTTATATGTAGTGTTCATATATGTACCTACGTAATATATTATGCTCTCGTGTGTTCCTGTATTGTAATGTACCTATATGTAGCTGTACTCCTCAAAAAACTATTACTAACTGGCACAGTCCCAGTGTTGATTAGGAGATATAGGTACTGGCTTGTTGGCAACCTTGCTTAGTAAGTTAGTTCCCAATTGGAATCCCTATACTTACCTATAACTTTCTGCACTTTTGTATTTGTACCAGGCGCGCAAATAATATTTGCCCCATGGAGTATAGAGTAGATATTGCGAGATTGTGCAGGCGATGTTGGGCATGACTCGTTCGTGTTATTTTTAGAAATATTCTGCTCACCTCACCTAATATTATCCAAGACTGCTACTATTATGCGTGGGAGTTTATGTACTATCGTATATTACACGATCCTTCGTTATATGCTTCTAGAGTATCAATTCATCTGTTTGCATAATATACTAATATAATTTGGTGGTATGTAGATAATCGCCTGTGCATTGCAAATTACAATACACGTACCTTATACCAGCAATTATGGGGTCATGGAGCTCTTAGACCACAAATATTGTAGTTAGCCTATTCTGCCTTCTAAACTGCTTCAAATCGACTGTGGCATTGATCGCATTATGCTGCCTAGATTGCACAATTACGCAAATATGTCCCCTGTTCCATTGTATAAGCTTAATGTGTTGTTGTTTTTGTAGTATATAATATACTGCTAAACTATGGTCAGAGTCTGTCTTTCATTATTCATGCACTGTTCAAATACAATATTTTGTCTTCTCTACTTTCTACATTATATAGTTAAGTAAATTGACTGCAGCAGCCATGTATTCAATAATTCTTGTTCGATGCGTCATCGTTCTTTCTTTGTCTTGATTAAACTTCTTCGCTTTATACCCTAATTTCTTACACTACATTGAAGCTGATTTATGATATTATACTTCAGGTCATTACGATAAAGCAAAGGACATTTTTTCTAAATAGCTGAATATATAAATGCGCATACAAACAGCACTTTTTCTAATAAATGAAAAAAAATGTAAAGCTTTTTTTAACAAATTTGCTATTAATAGTCTTCGAATGCTGAAATTTATACGAAATGATTCCATTTTAAACTATGTTCTCCAGCCCATGACACTCCTGTGAAAAAGACCCGCATTTACTGACTGATGGATAGCATATGTTTTTCATTAATAATATTTCTCATTAGAAGTTGTGTCGCGGAGTTTGCTCGTTTAAAATTTAAGACAGATGGTATGAGTCCGATATAGGGTCATTTTGAATTGGAAGTTGGAGGAGATATTGCGTATTAAGTATAACACATACGGCCGCCGAATATATCTTTTGTGACATAATTTATTGGTGGTTTAACCCTTTATGGGATGGATGTGTGCCTTGCGAGCAAACGATACAGGATTAACCTTTTAATGCTTATAACCAATGAACTCCATTATTTTACACCAGAGAAACATTAGTTTCGTATTAGCTAAGTTGAGCCAGGGACCATATTATTATATCACTGTATTATACAACGGGTGGTTACAACGTCAAAATATTAAACGGAAGCATAGATATTCTGGGAACACAAAGAGGTGCGGAGTCACTCTTATCATGGCAATTTATAGTTGCCCTTGCAGTCTCAGACTCCACTAACCACTTAAGTAAAGACAATGACCTCGTTTATCTTCAATTAACCAGCAAAACACATACATCGGGCATTACTTGACAGCGTCACATAGCTGAGGTAAGTATTGCACAGTGAAGTAACTTGTCTATGAAGTGATGTAAGGGGGGGGACGATGGCTAAAGATAGACTGGCACTCAGTGATTCATGTCATACATATGCAGCTGACGGGATTGCCTCATGTGGCAAATCTCTTTGTGTGCCATGAAGTTAGCACTGAGGTGCCTAATATTCTGCTGTAGCCAGCACCCCCTATCCCTTCTCTATGTTTGGAGCCAGTATGACTCTATTTATTCCTAGAGAGTTCACTTGGGAGATTGCATTAAGCCAGACATGGGGAGTGAATAATACTCATTCACCTAGATAGCTAGTCTTTGAGGTTACAGAACTCGCCTCCCCCTTCCCTCTCTTCTTATCCTTGCTCTAGAGCGCTGTTAGTGTTGCGTAGAGGGGGACTGCATGTGCCAGTGATGACTAATCCAGACCTGGAATGTGTGTGTATGTGTATGACCTAGGCTGAGGCCCATCGATAGTATTATAATATTCTTTCCTTCATTGTCATGTGATGACTTACCTCTTATAGAAAGAATACTCTATTATATATACTTCGTTATTTTGTTATACAATCTTCGATGAATGATGTATTACTTTTAAATGACAACATAAATTTGTATGAGTAATTTATTTAATAATTATATTAAGTCCTCACACCAAAATTACGTAATCAAATTAAGTGATATATTCTAAATGGCTACCAAAGATTACAACTTACAATAATTTAATAATATTTCGAAAAAATTTAAATTGAGAGTGCGTTGTGCGTGACTACGTCTATATAATATATACATATATTAGACCAAAAAAGAAATCCCACATAATTGGAGGTTACCAAGCTATAGAGTTGCACGAAAGATGTATCTAATTTCACAATTGACTCCTAATTTGGCATTGTAAGTTTGTCTTAATTCGTCTACAATATAGACCTTACTCTAGATTGTCGGTTTTTTGTTTCGTAATGTTGGTGTTGTGTGTAGTACTACATACATACTGTAGTACGGCTGTGGGATTTGATTTCATTGTATGTCTTCTGGGTAGATTAAAAAGCTCATTTTCACTTCTCTCATTAATCTACACGCCCAAGATATAGTATGATATGTAACCCAACAGTATTAAATTTGTAACAATGGTTATGTTCTTGTCAATTATAATTTTATTGTTTTTTACATTATAGTTTAGGCGTAAAAAGTGACATTGTTTCGTTTATTCCTATATTAGCTATGCATGTTTTGGAGTTTTCAAAGATATAAGAAAGTTTTGAATATTTGATCTTTTTACTAGCAACGTCAAACCTTTTACTGTTAATATATCTTTATATATTGTATTAAATTGTGTTATAATATTTTGACTATAAATTGCTAACACGTTTATATTGTGTTGACTGTGATATACCTATACACATACAATATTAACAATCATTCATGAAGCATGTTTATTTATTTCGAAATGTCCAATAATAATAGGGCGGATATGGTCTAGAATATACGCACAGCAGCATGCAAGATATAACCAAAATATACAACGCAAAAATCTACTTTGTACCCTGCATGTTTCATCGGATATTTACGCATTCATATTTTGGGTCCTAATATTATTATAAATGTGTGGTTACAGTTATTCGCGAAAAATTTGCCAATATGCTAGTAGGTTTGTATATATATATATACTGTATACGTACACATTACTGCCTTTTTATATTTTGATGTATACTTTCTAGATTCAAAGATCACATTCCGCAAGAATTGTCATAATAACACAGTAACTAATCATGGTGTTCTTTGTCTCTTATTTTACTTTTTTCAGGAATGATGGACGAAGCCGTTGACATTTCGGGGCCATTTTCCATTGAAGAACTGGAGAGATATCGAAGTGGTGAGTTACTGTTTGTGCTTACTGTCTGTCTGTTTTAGGTATTATTAAAATAAAAGTATTACTGTATTGATAGACTGCACCCATAGGCATGTCAGTTAAACGTACATACATAATGTATGGCATAAAATATATATCGAAAGGGCTAAACTTCGCGTGATATAATTCATAAACCGCTTCCCTTAATATAACAACTCTGGTGAGAAAATATGTTGAGTCATAATTTTTGACGTTTCTGACAGCAGTATATCATCAATTGGCCCTGTATGTGTGTATAATAACTGTGTGCAAAACTCTCTGAATCAATTGACTTGTGTTTACTCAGAAACATGGCAATCAACGCTAAATAAAGAAATGAAGGAAAAGATAAAATAATGCCGTAATCCATCCATATGTGAATATAACGCTATAGGGGTATCTAAATCGAATAAAAGACGTCTTAAGTGCGGAATTTGGCTATTTTGATATATTGTTCCACTGGGATATTTATTGCCCTGTGAGGCTTCCTGTGTTGACGCCTTTATGGAACCCAACTCCATTCTGCGTATATAATTAATTCTAGAGAGCACGTGACCCCAGCACTATTGTTCTCATGCTCTTGTGCTGTATGTTTTGAGTTCTGGTGGCGAAAGATAGAGGAAGTATAATATATTGTATACCCAATTTCTTTAGATTGATTGTGTTGCATGGTGGAATATAAAAGCCGTGTGCACTATCTTTCTCTCTCTCCATTTTTCTCAGTAGTTTGCTGTTTATTTATCAAACTTTTTATCGCCCGAATTGATTGCGTGCTGGTTGTCAGTCTTATGGTGGTTGTTTGGTAACTTTTTGTTGGTCAAACTTGAATGACTGATTTATTGAGAACTAAATCTTGGGGGACTATCAATGTACCTCAACGATTCTCGGTGAATTTAGTGTTGCGTTGTGGTTGATGGAAAATTACAAGGAGATGGGCAGGAAATGTAATCCATTTCCGTCTTCTTCATGTATTGGACTTTGTGTTTGAAACAAGGTTTATTTATAATAGATATTTATTCGCCCGAAAAGATTTTATGTTATTCAGTCGAATTAGGTTCAGAAAATTGGTATTTGTTTTATAGCAAGTAAGTATAAATCGGATATCCATCCAAAAAGTTATATATACACGAACCTAGTCTATATTAATTAATAATATAGGTATGGTGTGCACAAAACTCACCGTGTTACTTACTAACAGGGAGGCAGTATAGTTCTTAATGTCGATGACTCAGTATCCTCTTTCTTCCTTCTTGGTGTTCGCTGCAACCAGCACAGATTTTTTTATTTCGTAAAATTGTAGACATTTGCGGGAAGAGATGAAATTTATAATGGCTCACCAACTTCTACGATTGCCTATAATAATTCATAATGTATTTTATATTTATTCTCCCGGCGTCCATTGTCCGTAAAAATGGTATAACATGGAACTTATATGGCTTCGACACTAACTTTATAATATAATCTTCGAAAGAGCTAGAATTGAGGCGAAATTCATTAATCTCTTTTCCACTCTTTTTGCTATACTAATGTTATAATATATACTTTATGTGAGTGATTACATTTGCTTCTCCTCGTTGCATACTATTATAATATACGGCCAGTATAATATTGTTTTTGTTGGTAAAGTTAGTCTACTCATGAATGATAGATATATTTTATGCGCATTATCTCGTCCAGCAAACACAACCCGATGTTTAGATATATAGACTCACAGTGGGCAAATTAAGACTCGCCCTGTTTACTCTATGGTGTCTAATTAGGTTTGAATGAGAATAGTGTTTATATAATATATATATACGTGTGTATTATATAACGGCACACGTAAGTTATTCAACTCATATCAATGGTATAATTTAGTAATTTACATTTCATATTCGTTTCAAAATACAAAATAATAGATTTTTGTTTCATTTGATTGGCGTCCAATATTTCTATACAAGCATTTAATTCTCCTTTTTCTGTGTCTGTGGCAATTTTGTGGTGGTCGGCATCTTTTTATAAGCAAAATTTAATAAATTGTATCATGCTCAATAATCTTATTTCAAATTGATTGTTTGTAAAATGTTATATCTTATAACTTACGTCCTTAGAAATATCAAACACTAAAGTATTCAACTTCTTTTATACTATGTTATTTTTTATAGTGCCTTCTAAAATGTAATATTATGTTGTAGCCATAATTCAGATGTGGATACATATTTGGCATAATATTCTGTTTATAATCTGTGATATGTTCTCATAAATGGGTCATATTCCGCATACTTATAATATATTGGTATTGTTTGGTATTACTTGGGCTGGTATTATTATAATTGTACGTAGGTACGTCGTGTTGGGATGATTTAATTTCGTGCGTATATACAGCTAACTCCTCAAACTCTTATTTCTATTAACTGAGTTCATTTTTATACTAACTGGTTTTCCCATATATGTTTTAACTATTTTGTACCTGCATAATGTATAGATAGAAAGTCCTATTGTCTTTATACAACAGTGCATGATTTAATATGTATATTATAATTATAATAAATTGAGCGTCGGTTGAAGATTGCTCTATATGCCTTGCTGCCATATATTGTGCAACAGTGAGTTATATTTATTATTTGTTGGTACATTTTATATTATGTAGTTTTCTACAATTACGTCAGACAGTAGAAATGAATTAGGTAATTTTTTTGTAAATTAATGGTCTTCTGCAGACAATATTGTTGGTTGGAAATTTTTAGTGAATAAATTATGCATTAATTCTTACAATTTAAGTTGTTGTATTTAACAAAGTGCTTCCCCTGTGTAATATTTAGTTCAACTATATAGTTATAAGAATGATTTCATTTATTATTATTTGAATTTTATTTATTATTATTATACTGTTAAAATAGTTTGTTTTTTCAGCTGAATAATTACTTATTGAAAGTATATTTGTAGGTTTTAAATATGCGAAATGCTTTATAAGATTTTAAAAATTATTTTCAACTTTAGGGGTAACTTTGGGGTTTGGTTTTATCATATAATTATTATTGCATACGCAAAAAATATGGACATGTGTGATTCAATGTGTATAATAAATGTATGAAATTAATATCTCGCTATCAGATTTCACTATCCTAATGGCCTAGCTTATCATCTTGCCGACTTGTTAGTCTTATTTAATTAAAAATATACACAATATATCGAAGGAGTATGGTTTAGATAATTATGATGTGATTAACATGACCTATTAATAAAGTTTAATATAATATGCTTTAGATTATAAATATAGCGCCATTTCTCTTTGACATGATTTATCTCTTGACATACATTCGCTGCAGTGCAGTGCATTTATCAACCAGCTGTTAATGCACTTGAACATTGAAATAGGGACTTTAATTCAACTCCATAATATGCACACATGGAACTTATACATATATATCATTAAGTCGCATTAGGACATGATAACTTTATCAATTATCTACCGGTATATTGTTATATATACACAAATTTGTGGCAGTAAATTTGACATACTTTGCATATTAGTTGGCCGACAATAAGAGCTTGATATTGAATTACTGAAGGACTTTAACATTTGCCGATTATGGTATATGATCTGTTGGCTTTGAAGTTATTATACTTATATTATATACTTATCTTGATGACGTTTGTAATGCATATATATATATAGAGTGCAAATGGTCATTGTGTTTCACCTATTTGACACAAATAGATTTTTTTATAGAATATGTCTATCCCGATTGATATTATGTGCCTTTGTTATAACTATTATAGAAGGTCAGCGTTTGCTGACTAGAGTCAGTTGAATATTAATAATATTATAATATACTGAAGAATGCGCATACTTTTTTATAAATTGACACAATATTGACCTCATATTTTTATAATTATAGCATGCATTATTCATTTCAGCAAAGATAGTAAATTTATATTTAATGTGGAATAGTGTTATTGATTTAATAAGAAACTATAATTCTTGCTAATTTATTCGATATCACAATAACCGTTTATATAAAAGTTATAAATGCTTGTTGAGTGAATTTGGTGATTTAAGTGTAATACCCTCATGTAATATCTATTTATATAACAACAATAAAAAAATTTTGGGTAGTTATTTGTTGGAGTAGAAGTTTATAGGAAATGTATTTTGAACTATGTGAAACTGGCAGGCCAAGTATATACCTTAGTTAACTTTCTGGCTCAATAAAGTTTTCATGATCCACGATTAAGTTTAAGAGAACTAGGTATGGTATAAATGTGTACATATTAGTGAGTAGATGGTTAGAGGGAAACATTGGTCTCATGCTTTTGTCGCGGTCGGCAAATGGTTCCCTTTAAAGTATAATGTAGGTATACCTAGGGCTGTCGGCTTTGAATTGAGAGCACAGAAATATATGCTCTATGGGACGCATAATGCTGATTAATTCAGGCAATCTCGGCGCACTCTAGTCTCCATTGATTAATGTTAATGCCGTTACCTGAGCAACCCGGTCGGATTCTGACAGGCGGTACGATTCTACGGCACATACGATACTGCCTAAATATATTACGTCCTACAAGTCTACCTATAATATAGTTCATTTATAAGGTTGAATATAACCTAGCGCGTCCATTTGGTCCGCCGTATAGCACTTATTTTTTTCTTGAGTTTCTATCAAAATAATTCCACTCTTGAACAACATCTCCCTCCGTCGAGGAAAATTTTCCCGTGAGCGGCAAAAGACCCCGGTAGGGTTTCCCCATTGGTCATGCTAAGAATCTTAGCAGGGAAGATATTTCTTTGTCAACCAATAGGATTAACGTATTCCGAAGCGAGCGATGCTGCTCTCAGTGTTGGTGAGTATTAGTCATTCAGATTTAGTCAGCCTCTTCTTATCCTTTTCTTTCTCGCCGTTGCATTCCTTCTTACGCTTCTATCCATTTACTATTATAGGCTTTGTGCCTAAATTAAAAAGATATGGAGATGATTCATGTTTCTCAGAATTTAGAGAGAACTGGATAATATTCCTCTGGGAACTGTTATACCATCAGGGGGGCTCTTATGCTAGAACGTCTATGAGAGAGGTAATTGCAAGGTCACTTCAGCTCTCCAATTTATTTGGGTTTGTCAAAAAACACAAACGTGACCTGAACATAAAAATAATTTTGAATGCAATTAAAGAGCAGTAGTTGATATCATGTTGCTTATGAGGCTGGGCGGGCAACTTTTCAATCAATAAATAATAATAAAGTCAAAGAGCCGGCAACAGGACACCGGTTAATTAATGAATATGAATAGGAATTGTAAATCTACTCTGTAGTTATATTTGTAGTTATTCGTGCAGCAACTCGTTTGTTGAATTCATCTTCTAAATGTATTCTATTTCTCTTGTACAGTAATTGAATTGCGTTGATATATCTAAATACAGAACAGTAAGTAATATAAAAATTCAAATACAACGAACAATTAGTAAAATTAAAGAATTATATTGTTTTAAAAAAATTTTTTTTCAGAAGAATTAATAACCTGCAAGCAAACCGTTGGCAAATATGTTCTCAATTCTGGCGATGTTGAACTTCTTGAAACGAATCCCCGGTTAAAGGATCATCTGACGCATATGGTACATAAATACTTTGCTAGCTGCAATATTGCACAACTAACCCTTTTTTCTTTACCTAGTTGCAAATGCTATGTATGTACTTTTGTGTCATATAGTCACTCTAAACTGGCACCAAACAGTAAACTTTGCCCATAGTTTTGAACAGATTTGGTGGTTCGCCGTCAACAAAATAATGTTGATCGTAAGTTGTCTTACTTCCTGCATCAATAATATAATATGCTGTAACATTTACCCAATTCATATACACAATTCTGTCAGAAAAGCGCCATCAGTGGAAACCATCTATTCAAACACACGTGATCCCTTTCAGCCTTCTTGTTCTTCCTTCCCCTGGCTAGTCATCAGTCTATAAATAGAATTGTATTTCTAGGTTAAGCTAACAGTCGCAATAGACGCAAAATCTTCACTTTATCATTCAACTCAAAAAATTATCTCATTTATGTGCTACCTACTTACAAGTAGTGTTAACTTAAATTGTGTATTTTATGTATTGTCAAAAGAATTGCTACTTGTTTTATTTTGGTCTTTTTTTAGATCTACAAACGTGACAAAACATGTTATTTAAAGAATCCAACTTAGAAATACCTTAACAGGAAATTACAACTTACTGTTGACGTTAGTTTATATTTGGAATTTATTGCCTTTCAAGGTAGAAAAGATATATCTTGAGACAGATTGATGCAATACTTTACTTTTTTTATCTTTCAAAATATGTTACAGAAGTATGCAAATTATTATGAAATATTAATACGATTAACTATAGCGTTGCGTGTTACTTTATATAACTCTTTAATTATCTTTATTCTATATATTCTAATTAACTTTATTCTAGATACAAAGGTTAATTAAAGATTGAAGAAAGATGTGTAAAGGTATAGAAAGCATAAATTCTTATTTGAAAAGCTATTATATGCCTACTAAAATTCACTCTACTTCAAGTATACTTATATATAAAATATCATTAACTTTATTTAATGTTTCATTAAATTGTTTTTTGTGATGTCTGACATTTTGTGAAAATTCATGTTCGGCTTTTATAAATGTTTTTCTTTTCTGCTTACTTTTTTAATTTTACAGAAATTAAAGCATTTACGAAGCATTTTTATATAATTAAACGCTTTTAAAATAGAGTAAAATATAGGTAATCATGTTTATAGAATTACTATTATTAATTGAAAGTTATGATGTAAAAAAATAGTTTTTATTTCTCCACAATGAGACCGTATTTTTTTCAATGTGTACTTGATTTATCTATAAAATTGTTATATGTTTCTAGAAAAATGTGTTATATGCGTGTATGTTAGAGTTAGCGAAAAGTTTGTTATGGTGCTTTAAAACTCGCTTGTTCTGATTAACAATATTATTAAATTCTTCTATTTTTCTGATAAGGTTTTTCTGACTTAAGCGATATTAAGTTTTTTAAGCGACACTATTTACGAGAATAAAACCTGTTATGCCACGTTACGTTATTTTCTTCTCTATCAATTATTTCAAGGGCGAGGACTACAACCACGTAACTTCGGCAGTGACCCGCACCAGCTCCTTCCAACGCGTCTCTTCGGGTCCGACAACAACCACCTCTAATGACGCCCAACCCCAGCCCCTCATGACAACCTCCTCTATTGCCTCAATGCCTGTTACGACGCAATCCCAGGCAGCGGCCATCACCATCGCTGCAGCAGACAAACAGCAACACCCAAGCTCCGCAGTTGGCAGTGTTCAACGGCGGGGCATCAAACGCTCTCTCACCCCAACGGTTCCCTCCTCCTCGGCCTTCCATCACTCTTCGCGTGGAGGAGGGTTGCCCTGTCTCTCGCCGCCCATTCTCACATCCCAAGCGCCGGTATCGGCAGCCCGTCCCTCGGCCTTCTCCCAGCCCCAGCGGTACTCCCCCGCACCCCATCTCCATCAGCAGCAGACCTCTCCGCCGGGTAGCGTTGGTGGTTGTGTTGGCAGTAGTGGTGGTGTTGTTATGGGCCCAAGTGGTAGTGGGAAGAACACGCCAAGGCAGCCGGCCAAGAAGCGTCTGGAGGCGAGGACACCCACACTGGAAATGGAAATGCAGGAGGATGGCTGTGGGGATGACGATATGCTCACATCTACGAATGATTTCTATGTTCACAAGAACACACATTTCAGTAAGTTTACTATACAATTTTATTAACAATTATTATTTTTATCTAGTTTTTATATCTGTTTTTCTGTTGGAATTTTTAATGCTGCTTAAATGCTTACTATCGTTATAAGTTTTTAACTTTTATAAATTTGAATAAGTGCTATTTGTATCTTTTGAATCATTAGTCTGTTTCTTTTTGTATTATTTTCAATTCATTATAACTTTACTATTACCTTTTAACCTTTATACTTTAATTATAGTCAATTTTATTATTTAAAATCGAAAACAGCTACTTTTTGTATTTAATTGAGGTATTTGTTATGTTTATCTTATTACAATTAATTATAAATTCTACTTAAATTATAAATAAGTACGTTGTTATTAGCCTTATTTTCAATGTTATGTAATATTTTGTTTCTATTAATATTTACAGCACCAGTCGCTCGCCTCTCCGAGTCCTCTGCAGCCAGTGATAAACCCCCAGGCTCCCTCTGTGGCACGGACCAAGGCCCCTCTCCTGTTGCCGGACTCAGTGCCATTGCGGCGGGTCTGTCGCCCCCAGAACAGGCGGCCGCTTGTCGCCAACCAATCACTGCCAACAATTCAGTGGTTAGTGCTGCTGACTGCGAGCGCGAATTGGTGGATATTTTGGGTCCTCCTGCGACAGTGCGTCCCACTCCACTGCGGGCGAATGTCAGTCCCTCAATGGACATGGATCCTGACTTGGCCCGCTTGCATGCGGCCCAACTTCTCATGCATGCCTACCGGACTTCCCCTGTGCTCAATGTAAGAAATATACTTTTATTTTAGACCTTTTGCACATTTTTGTTTTTTGAAGAGTTTGATTTTTACGAAATTATCTTTAATCTCTCTTGTTTCAGAATTCCGACGTGGTTGAGCTTGTAGGTTCACTGATGTCAAAGTATGGCGTATCAGTACCCCGTAAGTTCTGTTGATAACTATAAAAAGTACTACATATTTTTAACCTTTAATGCACCACACATTTGTAATATTTAAGCACGGAAAAAGTTGCTTAAAATTTAATGTTGTATTTAAATAATTTTTAAAAAGTCGGTTATAAAACTTACAAGTGATACATTAAATTACAAAATATTTATACTTTCTACCATTTCGGAATGTAAATTTTTGTTATCATCTTTCGTGAAAAGTATTATATCAAAAATTATTATATTAAAATTGTAATCGCATTTTTTACGATGGTCAGTCAGACTTTAATTATTTCTTCCTTTTGTTATATATATATTTTTTGTCTTTAATTGTATTTATAATTTTTTTCATTATACATAGTAATATTTATTTTAATCACTGTGTTTGTCAAGATATTTTTTACACAATCTATTTCTAATAAAATCTTTATTCACTAATTATGCTACTTTATTTTTGTAAGTAGTGGAATTCTAATTCGTCTATTTTTTGCTAAATCGACAGGTCCTAACAGCGCCGCCGCGCAACAAATCTACTATAGTCTCCGAAATCCTGCCACGGCATCTCCTCTTCATCTGCGTCACCTCAGCTTCACCCCCCTTTCTGTTGAATCTGAGTTAAACCAGTCAATTGAAGGCCGGGCATCAACCACCTTGAGAACACCCGATTTTCTTATGCCGACGAGTTTCCAGTTGCCTACAAATAGCAGCACTCCAACTGCCAGTCACTACAATCGGACATAACAGCAGAAAGAGCTAGGCATTCAATTATAACTCTTTTGATGCAGATTACATGTGGAGACAATAGTATGGATCTATGCATCGTATATAATACTGTATTTTATAAGGAGTTGAAAGGGGGTAGGATTATAACCTAGCAAAGCAACTGAGTAGTGTATATTCATCTTATATGTATATGTGTAATATACATCATTCTCATTTCTTGCTTGCCTTGTCCTGTTAAAAATGTATTATAAATAATATATCACTACAATTTGTATGGATTGTGGCAATGAGCACTAGTAAAGTTACTTTTAAAATTTATTTTGACGTATTCTATATATTATTATGTATTTATTTATATTATTCTTAACCGGAATATTAAATGTATTTCAGGATTTTCAACGCACCTTCTTTTCTTACAACGCCAATCATCAAAAATTGTATATTACACATTATCTTATTACATGCAATATATTATCTAACTTCTTAGCTAGGTATAAATTAATTATTTTTCTTTATGTTGTTACACACTTATTTCAAATTTTCACTTCTTCCCATAATCTCTTATAATAGTATTACTAACTAATATTTTATGAAATGTGATGTGTAGAAAAAAATATTTTCTTAAAAATGCGATTATTGATCTGAACCCTATCAATATCACATAAAACAGCCAATCATGCATTTCATCCGACCTGTTCTTTCCTTTCACTCTACCCTGTTAGACAAGCATTCGTATATTTAATGTGATACCTAGCTTGAAATGTGTACATAATTTAGCCTGTCTTACCTATTTTACAACAATTGACAACTGAACTGTTATCCGGTCTTATTTTACTCATTCGTTTCTTCCTCTTCACCATTGTTATCGTTTGGTACTTGTTATGATATGTTCTTTCTCTCTTAATGCCCTATGCTATTTATTGATCATTCTTTTCCAATCCAGTTTGCCACAAGATACCGCGGCCCCCCTAGTCATTTCCTTTCTTGTGTTTTGCATTTAATAATAGGACAATAATGGCAAAAACTACTATTAATCAGTGTGAGTAGTAGAAATATTTTATTGGTATTTTTGTATTGAATAATATTTTGTAATAATCTTTCCTTCTTGATCGTTGTATCATATATTATTATACACCTATTAACACCAGTGAAAATTATATTTGTTTTCAACTAATCACTTGACTTGTGTTGCGCTCGAAATTGACTAGTGTGTTCTGACTCTTCTAACCGACTGGCTTTCAAATGTAAAACATTCTATTAATCACAAAGGATAACATCGTCGAATGCATCAACACTTTGTGCCAATTTACTAAACTGAATCAGCCAATCTATTTATAATGCAGGGAATATTGACGAATAGTTCTCTTTGCTGTTAATTGGACATGGCCTTCAACGCCTCATGTCTCAATTTATTCTGTCCATACCATATTTATATACATTGTATTTACGGCAACAAGTATATGTACGTATAACTATTATAATATACACAATCTTAAGTATATTCTGTATATTTCTTGGTTTTAAATATACAAAACTAGTGTGAACTACATATATATGTTTTCTCTTGAATTTATTAAATGTTATATTGTTCTTATCATGATAACGAAAAAAATGTATATGTGTATGTAGAATTTATATATTGAAAATTAATTTTATTCGTAATAGTGTCTAAATAAAATGTATTAGCAGGGTGTATTAGCAACTGTCTATAATCTAGAATTTGTTTAGCATTTTCTAAATTTCCAAAAAATCAGACCTACCAACTTACTTATTTGAAAATGTTTGAATATTTTTTGTCTTTAAATAGTATTAGTCATTTTTTTTAATTTGGATGGCATATTACATATTAAAGCAATATTTCTGAGACGGGTATTTTCAGATTTAGTAATCATTATAGAACAGAAGGATGTTTCAGCATGAGCATATATCTACACTCCAAGCTCTTGATAAACAAGCAAAGTGATCGTAATGCACTGACTGCTTTCTTGTTGTCAACGTGCAATAGTTTAACAGTCTAAATGCATACTTTTTTATTTACGCACATTTGCTATTGCTACTGTTATTAATGATTCTCATTTTCTATCATAAATTCTGCACTAATAAGTATAGTTACATATTGTGAAATTTTATTCATAATTATTTAAATAGATAATTTTGGACAATTTTATGTAGATACACAGGTTAGTTTTAAAACGTTAGCTGCTTTAAATGTCCCGGTTTAAACCTGCCCAGGTTGGCAGGTTTGTATTACACTGGTATCATCTGAATGCTATTATACCAGAGCATGTCGTGACGGCGTTAGATTTTTCGCATTCGGTTATAATTTCGAATTAAAAAAAGTTTTTTTACGAGAATTTAAATGATCTTATGTCACACAAATGGCTAAATTATTCACACCGAATAAGCTAAACAATTATGTTTTCGAAATATGATTAACACATAATAATCTTGATAAATTAATAATATCACTTGGTAATGGAATAATAATCCACTTGATTATAAACACATTTACCGAGGGAACAAGAGATGTCGCAACAAGTGAACATGCCAATCACCTGCTAATCTTGTGTACACTTATTATCCTGTAAAATAGCCGATTAACTGAATAGGAATTTATTTCAGAGTGAGTCATAAGTCTTTAATTTTCTGTTGAATATTATATATAACTGATATTTAAAAGAATAGTCAAATATATTTACATAGAGAGAGAGTTTAAATGTCTATATTTAGAATTAAAAAATTTGTAAATGTATTCATTTAATTAGACATCTTTGATTTGAATTTATAAATCGATGGATTTTGTATTCGTGCAATATGGTAATTTTGAAGATTAAATTACTTTTTAAGACTGCAATTATAATGAAACTGTCTATCGAAGAGAATTTTTACTTGGTGTTGTAGGACATTTACACATAAAAGTACGAGAAGGAAGTCACCATTTATATTATGAAATATATCATAGAGAAGCCCGGCCAGCAAGTGCCATAAAGTATTGGTGTCAAAAATTCCTGGAAAAGAGATTGATGTAGAACATCAAACAATTCCATTGAATAAGTTCAGGAGTGTTATTCTGTACTTCTCCAAGCGTCTTACGCAATGTGTAGCTCAAAATGGAGGATATTTGTATATATAATTTGTTATAAAAATGTATTATCTCATTTCTTTCATTTCCTATACGAATTTTTTGGGATATTATCCTTTTATTTCGAATTTTTAAGTTAAATACTTTTGAATAACTCTGTAATAACCCTATTAACCACTATGATTAATTATAAGTAAATAGTAATTATAAAGAAATCGAGGACTATACGTAATATACAATATATTTAAACAATTATGTAGTCCTCAGAAGAAATAATATCCAGTAACGTTACTCATGTTATCGAGATAATAAAGTAATTTGATTAGCCGACAATATTTACGAGTTGCAACATTTGATTTATCTTTATCTAGAGTATTAATTCAGTTATACACAGGTAGAAATACACGAGGACTACGTACTTGTTTATATGTATATTATACGCGCTTCCTCGGAAATATATTCATATGTATAATTCTAAATAGTTATATCAGTAGTAGGGAAGGTGCGACACGAGAACAAAGACCCCCCCCCTCCACTAGAGTAAAGTACTTTTGAATTTCGCGCCAAAATTTTTCAAATTTAAAAGTG
>JAYRBW010111359.1:0-18128 GCA_036023295.1 Invenusta paracnida
AAATAAGAAATTACCTGCCCCTGATTGGGTGGGTGATGATGCGAAGAAGGTTCGTCAACCAAATCGAAAGTCTAAAAATAGCAGAAACATACATTATACATTATATATATATATATATGTCTTAGTACTTTAAATATTTAGATATGTAATGCACCATTATTAAGAAAATTTTAAGACTCTCTCGTTCTTTCTCAGCAACTTAATAAGTAATTTAAAAAACAAGCGATGCTATATATAAATTATAATAAAGAATAAAAACAAATACTTATAAATCTTATATTTCAAACTTAAACCTCCTCATCAAAGGTGTGCAATAAAGCGAATTAACACATGCACATATTACACCTTTAGATTATATATATATATATGAGAATTAAAGGCTATAACAGACAGATAATTAAAATTAGGTTACGTATATACATATTTAAAAGTCGGTTCTTAATCATTAAAATGAGATTAACATAAAGGTGCGTAATATCTATAAAAGTAAATATGCCTATGTACTTAATAAGTCGAAATGATACAATTTTGATAGTAATATTTAAAAAAATCGAAACTATTATTTATGTTATATTATATTAATCATATTATTATATAATACTATATTGTCATTATATATGATAATATTGTTACATCATAATAAATTAATAAATAACAACAAAATGGATTATGTTACAATGCACAAAAAGTACGTACTAGGTTTGTGTATAGAGGAGTTCTAATTGATATCACTGTTATTTCATGTGATTTATATTAATAATACTGTTTCGAAAAAATGATAAATGTATATTTTATATACATATTATATAACACTACAATATGTCAATGCATATCGATATTGACTTGCTATTGATTGCCACTAACTTACAAATTATAGTTTATCAAATTATTCAATATCTAGATAATAAATATAATATTAATAATCCAAATATTTTTTAAAACATAAACATATAATTGATAATAACGATAACTTTTTCTTAATGAAGCACATTTTGAATATTTTACATTATAAGAAGCAGAGAATTTCAACTAATTAAACATTTTAATTAATAAATGTCAAACATTCATTTTCAACAAAGATAATTATCCATAATTATTAATATAATAAACAATTATTACAGGCATGAATGTGTTAGACACAATTCCAACTAAACCCAGGAGTAAGTAGCCCGGATTTGAATATATGACTCACTGGATTGCCAGCTTATCAATCCAGAGATTGCAGTTTCAAATCCGAACTACATACTCCTGGGTTTAGCTGGTATTGCGTCTAACACACTCATGTCTGTAATCATTATTATAGTTTATCCGGCTCAAATGATCACTTTCAACAAAGATTATGTCTATCTTCAAAAGACTAAATATCTACCTTAGTTTCATTGGACTTAATTTGTCCTAACTCTGAAGGGCCAGGATGATGGTACTCATGTGTCTAAAATGATTAGTAGATATATATAGATGATACATAAGATGGTATACATAAGATGATATATAAGGAAACGATGCGAATTATGAATGAATATTGATTTTTTTGCAAATTACCATAGCACTCGATTTTCTTCGTTGCTTCATCTCCAGATCTTTCGCAATGACTCGCTTAAAAATAAAATATATATCTTAGTTTTCCATTAATTTGGCTCCGTTGCACAAAACCTTTTAATGAAAAGTTAGCAAATTAAAAATGAAAATTTTAACTATTAAATATTATTAAATATCTCATAAGTTATAACAACATGAATGCTCACATATCATTGTTTCTAAATGTGTAAAATACATTTAAAATTAGTCTGCAAATCTGCATTCAGTAACTGATTAAAAACCACATTATTTCAGTTATATATGTTAGTTATTGATTTATTGATGTAAGTAATTAAAAGCTCAATTTCCATTGTAGGATGACTCAAACTATAGCAGTACCGTAGCCTCAATAGAGCGCGCAGCTTCAATAGACACAGCACGAAAGTAATTTTTTTACTACATATTTCATAAGTATTATATTGTATAAGCTCAAAAAAGGGGGAAGGGGTGCTATTCTCGACCCCCCCCCTCCCCCCACATTCATTGCCGTTCAGTCAAAATTCACACTACGGCACGGAATGTTCTGAGTGATACAGAATCTTAAATAACTTTCAAAAGCTTACTACTGATTGCAGGAAAATGCCTTTATTAATTGTATGTTACAATTTTAACACATTGGGAACCAATACAATGTTAATTTACAACTTTTGATATAAAAACCGAATATATTTATAGATATTTTACAGTTAACATATGTTTAATACCTGTGTAATTCAAGTTTAATAAATACCTAAATATTTAATTTAAATTATGAAATTATAAATAATATAATAAAAAATGTATTTTGCATTAAATATTTAATTTTATAAAACGTGATCATACCAAAAACAATTGCTTTTGCATTATGCAATAATGTTACATACCTCCAAACTAGATTTTCGTAAGTGACCAGGATCACGAATGCTTGAACCTAGGCGCTAAATTGGAAAATAAAGACGCACACGTTCATTAATTCGAAAATGATTTAGAAAAATATAAATGTACAAACCTCAACGCTTGTAGGTATAATTGTACCACAAATTTCTCCCGGTCTCAGTGATTTTAAATGCTGACGCTATATCGTACAAGAAAATAATGATATAGCTATACAAGAAAAAGACTACATTAAGGTAATGGTTAATTTCAAATATGTGCTTACCTCAGCAACGGGTAATTCATGTATTCCTCGAATTGTTTCAGCAAGTTTTATTGGAAGTGGCTATCAGATTGAATATAGTGATGACAAAATATATGATGATGATGATATGATTTGTAAATTGACATAAATATACTCAAGCTTACAAGTTGTATAAATATTAAGGCATATCTAAGAACACATTCTATGTGAATACGTACCTTCATTAATAAAATGTGTTTATTATTTATAAAATACATTCATATAACTATTACTTTACTCGAAGTAACACTATTGTGTATATATTGTATTTAAACATTTAATGATAGTTTAATTGTGAATAATAAGTAATGCAGCATTCATAAAATCAATATTTTTAATATATCCTCTAAATCACATACAACTGAAATAAGTCATTAATTCCTGGTTAGGCATATTAAAAAATGTGTAATTAATATAAATTAATTATTAGATACATAATTTAATCTCTAGAAACAATCAGATATTATATGATTAATAGTTTTGTTATAATAAAATTTCTTTAAAATGCAATAAGGCAAATTATGAAATATACAGATAACTTAAAAATATATATTAAAAATATGTGTAATCTCTTGAGGACAAAATAGATGTCCTATTCAGTACGCACATGTTTATTCAGGATGTTCCATAAGTAACAACACACACATTAACAAAAGCTTTACCTACATATAATTGAAAGTATAAACTTCAAACATCTAATAGCTCGGTGGAATGCAAGTAAAGTCCTAATTCAAGAAGCTGCTCCAACTTGAACACTGATTTGGATAAATAGTATAAAACAAAAATAAGAAACGCCGATTTTAAATGAACTAATTAAACTAAATAAGGTTATAAATCCGATTTTTTATTATTTTATAAAGATTATTATTATTTTGATTAATTTAGAAATTAGTTTAAAGAGTTTCTTAAATTTGGATTGTTTAATAAACAACCGATGATCCTGAAGCTTTGTAATAATAAGAGATCATCAGGGTAAATCGTGCGAGTTTTGACAGTTGAATTACATATGTCAATACAGTAAGGTCCAGTAATTAAGGTAGAATATTGGCAAAGTTTCGGATTTACAAAATATTCAACTTGTCAATTTCTTAGAAACTGAGATATAGCCGTTTTAAATATTTACTTTCTATTATAAAGCTTTGTCAATTTCTGTCGTAGTTATGGGACACAATATTTGTTCTGATATATATACACTATAACGTCATTTTAATAACTTAAATAAATGGCGAAATAAAACATTTAAAAAGCTAATTTAATGCATTAAATATAAGTATCGTGAATTAAATATATTTACTAAAAAATACTTCATAAAAACAAGTATACGTCAATGAAATAAATCGTTAGCTCTTATTTTATTAAATTGTTAAACATTTATAGAAAACTAAGAGTATCATGCAGCCTTCATGGGTAGAACAGTTAATATGTACATATAGATAATAGTAGCTAATATAAAATAACTATTTATAATATATAGTACTTATATAAATAAAAAAACTTCAGTTGTTGTTCCCTGTCCAACATCTGTTATTTCAAATGGCTTAATTTAATCTATCGCAGTGTGCCAAGCAATTGTACATAAAATGTTTAGATATATTACAAATATATTAGAATCAAGTCATTTTAATGGAAATAAACCTTTATTTGCGATTTAAATGTCTAATTTATAGATACAATATTGGGAAATATATTCTACTTTATACAAAACACAAAGAATAACTTATTTATAGCATCATTTGGTATCATTTAATAAATGTGTCTATATTAAACGAAAAATGGGTCTTAATTTAATATTATAATACGTTTGAAAACAATCAACATATTGTTCATAAATAAACGTTAACATTTAGTCTGGTATTTTTACATACTATAATTTGAATATTTCCGTTCATTTTTCATGTACTTTTTATAAAACTACTATAAAACGGTATTTTTCTATAACTGTACTTTTTTATTTAATAAACCTCCACCACAGTAAAGTTTTATCTAAAACTTCTGTTCTAAATAAATATTATCATATTATATTCAAAAATAAGCATTTAATATTAATTAATGCATGTACTAGAGAATACACTGATAGGATTATAATTACTGTGTAGTATGTTTCATATGCTAAACATTTAGCGGATGTTCCCTGATGAGATGATATGTAAACATGCTGGAAAGTTGAATTCAGTGAAAAGAGGAATTGGAAACGTCCTTAACTCACTATACTGTTGGCTCGGAAAAAAGTGCCCTCAACAGACACCTCATCAACGTACTCGAAGTATGTAGCAGCCAACATTTATACTCACTTACATTTAACTTACATTGTATAATAAATAAATCACTCAGTCAATGAATTTATACACAATTGGTTGACCAATGCCTAGATTGGTTTGTTGAATTATTGTAATACCCCGTTCTGAGCATATATAAACTTGTTTTCTACAGTATGAACTATTTTTATTGCTATTAGTGCAACGAACTGTTGGTTTATCCTGTACAAATGAAGTTTAATTCGACAGTCCATATACTTGGATGATGGCAGGCAGCTTCGACATAATCATAAATTACATTACAATATCAAACATTCCACTAAACATTAAAGGAACGTAGAGGAAACTAGGTTGCTTTGATGAACCAAACAGCATGAAATAAGTTTCGATTAACTGAAAACTTCTACAAAACAGGTTGGAATGGAAAGAATAAAATCGAAATTGTACGAATTGATCAACTGCCTCTATATAGAGTCTATCTCCTACCGAGTCGCCAATACACTTAAAGGTATGGTTATCAACGACATTGTAAACTGGTGTTCGTCGGTTTTGTTTATACAATTAAAAAAAACTAAATTAAAAAAAATTAAAACTTTGAACCGTCAGGAACAGATGTTACCCCATTTTACATAAAATGAACGCACAAAATAATCCCACGGAGATCACAGATCACGGAGATCTGGTCTTGTTTTTCAGGGTTGTAAATACATATTTTTGTATACAAGAAAATTTGAATTGAACCCCGTCAGCTGCTGCTGATTAGTCATGTGAATACTATACATATAACACAATAGATAGAACTAAACTTTTAATCAATGAAAATCAAATTGATGTACTCCAATGACCAGGTGTCAGTGTCCCAAATTAAACCCAATCGAGATCTTCTGATAATAAACATCTAATAACAGTTTTACCAGTTCAAAGAATGAATGAATTCAACTATCATTGTTATTAGTTCATTGACCTATTCAAAATAAATGTATTTATTTATTAATAATATATCATTGTTAATAAAAACATTTTGAAAATCGTAAATTTACAAACGACGATAATCTTTCAAAAATACGTTTTTCTTAAATTGAGAGATGAACATAAAAGAAAAGAAACATAACATCGCATAGTTTGTATGTAAGTATTATATCGACTTAGACTCTACAAATATATTCTCATATTCATATATTAGATAATTAATCGATGAAAACTCTTGTAATGTTTTAAATAAATTGTGGACTCGAAAGATCGTCGCTTGTAAATACAAATTGCAATTAAAACTCATTGGACAAAACAATATTTCAAAAAGAAACGAAATCATTAAAATAACGACAAAAATATTGATGATATTAGCAATTTAAATGAGATGCAGCTGAGTTAGGAAAACAATTATCTACATTTGTATTATTATAATCTATAATGTTATTTTAAATAAACAAAATGGAGCAATATAAGCATACGTGACATTTCTTTAAATAAAGTTTTACCTTTATCTTACCGTTTGCACTTCTATACTATGTAAAAATGTTAATTGATATTTAATTTAAAAAAAAATAGAATGCGTTTATTTCCAAATATTAAAGTAAAATTTTAAGGATTACGTGATCACACTCTAAAAACGCAGCCATTTTGTCAAAAAAAGTAAATGATTGCATAACTCTCTCAAAGGCGAAGCAAATCTGATTTTGGTTATAATTAATTTAATGTTATGATTTAAAAAGAACATTACAAATAGGTTTTCATGCAAAAAAAATATGTTTAATTATTTATTCTAAAATAATGTTATCTATATTTTAAAACGTTTTTTATTAAAACATATTTTGACCTTGAATGTTATGAACATCATGCGAAGTTTGAAAAGTCTACTCATTACGAAGTTTAAAAAGTATATGGAAGTCTGGTAATAACAGTCGCAATGCATGTATTTATATGAACTTATATATACCCAGAGCTAGAACTTAAAGGCTGAATGATACTCTCATTTCCTTATTATCAATTGAACTGAATAAAAAGTCATTCGTAGTGTAAGGGATTACATTTTAAAACGCGCAAGTAATAAATGATACCAAATGATACTGAGGCATACAACTGTACAATAATCTCATTTAAAAAACAAACGATTTTTAAACAAAGATCCCTGTTAACGAAAATAATAAATTTTCTAGAGAGGTAAAAATATTTGTGAATATTAATTGTAACTTATGAAGAACTTCTTAAATAATTCAACAAAGTTTGTACTTTTTTTCTAGACAACTATCATACATCTTAATAGTAATACATCATCAATAGTATCGTATATCCATCTCGATTTGTTATGGCCTCCTACCTTTTTATGTTGCACAAAAACATGCGGCTGTTTTGTTAAGATATTTAAAACATCTGCCGATGATTTTCCGCAATGCTGGCAAGAGGCGCTAGGTTCCAGCTTTTTAGGTGAATGATTACAACCTATGCAGCCAATTGGATTGGCTACTGGATTGGAGGTATGATGGACTGCTGGACTGCCCATACAACCAATTGGATTTGGTCCTGGATTCGATTCGATGTCACCAGCCATGAGAAGCATCGTCCGGGAATGATAGGCTGGATTACCACCCCGGACAAGAAAAAACACTCCTTGTGCTTGCAATGTTAGCTTGAACCACCGAGAACTTGGCAAATTCGTTATTATTGTTCTCGAAAACATTATATTTCCAGAAAAAGTGAAGTTCGGCTTGATAATTTTTTAAAGCGCAGAACTTGTTCAGCCATTGGAACTGATAAATAGTAATAAGATGTTTCATTATATAACAGTGATTAATGTTGTAATTTACAATAGTGAAGCAATTATATTATATGATTTATAATTTTACAATAGAAAATATGTATACACAGGATGTAGAATAACACAATATTACGTAATACGTTTAATAAACTTGCTTGGGTATAATATACATACCTATAAAAGTGACATAATACACAAACTATGTATAATTTGAAACCTTGAAATATTAAGGGACCTAATATTGCTCAATCAAATGTGCGATGTAGGTGATATTAAACAAAACTACAGATAATGAATCATGTAGTAAATACCATAGATAATTAGAAAATAATAATTTTGTCCATTTCAAAAGTACATGTTACCCTTAAATATGTATTATTATGTCGCATACGTAAACATACAGAAAGAACCCCAATTTCCAAAATATGTACAATGCTACAGTTTAAGTTTAAATTCGTTACAGTGATACAAATGATTAAATATATAATTTGCATTGTTTCACAGATAATTCCGTGCATAGAAAATTAAAAGCACATCGTGCATATAGGTAAAATTAGATTATGCTGGCTTTATTTAAAGGAATAAATTAGGAAAAAATTATATAAAGTTTATATATAATATAATAAACGATATTATATTGGTAAACAAAAACTCAACTTCACCTTTCACCTTTCAATTTAAAATGTTTTTGTATTTTAATATATCACCAGTTCTACAAATTTCAGTGTCGTGGCATTGAATAGGGCATGTAACAATTATACAATATACAAATGGATTTTGATTTATTTGATTAAATGCTTTAGCGCATAAGACCAAAACATAAAAATTAAAAGTAATTATGATACGCACATCATCCTTTAATTTCTTGAAATAGACGTCAGTATCGGTCGGAATATCGGATTCTTCCAACTAATAATAAGTTTAAATAAAATACAATAATCATAATGCGAAATATAAAATATTTTAAACAAATATCTAAATCATTATACCAATGTGCTCCAAACATTCATTCCGGATGTTGAAGTAGATTCTTGGGTTTGATTTGAACTCTATTTATAATATATATGAATTTAATATAGAAGTATTAATAATATATAAATCAAAATGTAATACTTAATTACAGTTTACCTTTTTTATTCCTTTATATTTACTCTGTAATTTAACAATGAAATGTCATTAATGTATCTTTAAAAAATAGTTAGTATTTATAAAATTTAGATGTGTAGTCACAGATGAATGAATATGTGTTATTACCTTCATTATTGCGGATCGTCCTAAAAAATGATTTTCGCTTGGATTTTTAGACCAATTTTTCTGTGAATAAAAATTACAATACTACATATTATAACAGATTTATAATGTGAGTTTATTAGGTCTTAATATATTAGGTTCCCTACATTACACTATTTCATAAATCTCCCCAATTATGTGTTGCTTATTCTGTTCCACTGTACCTTTTTTATATCCCCAATGCCAGTTCGTCCAGGAGCCAATGTTGCCCGAACCTGTGAGTTTACAGCCTAAACATGTGTACAATAATATCATGAACTTATACTAGTGATATTTAATACTATTTATATATTATAGAACGAACAGCAAACCAACCTTTACAGATCCAGGACCAGCCCATGTATTACCTCCTCGAGCGCCTGATTTCTAAATGAAATTATACGATGTAAAATCAGATATATAGAATAATTCTAAAGAACCAATGCTTCTAACATACATAAAAACATTCTTTTTTATTAGAAATGTTTTTAAATAAAATTATAAACAAAATACATATATGTTAAAACTGTAAAACAATATAATTAAAGAGTAAAAACTTTATCCTTACACATTACTGTTAATTATTAATCGAAATGTCTAAATGCAATCGAAAATCTGATCTAATTTCTTTTGTAATTACTATAGTTCTAATTATTTGTTATTGATCTCGTTACATACTAATTTGATGTCAGTAGTAAACATTTGCCAAAACAAAATATTGTATTTATCTATTATTGTCAAAAGTATTACTAACCTCGAATATTGTAGCTGTATAAATGTATAATATCTTAAATGGGTAACTTTCGTATTATTAAAATTCATGGTGATAATGCAACCGTATACAACAAGCTAAATTTATTGCACGACGTAAATAGAAATGCCTGGACAATGATACAAATAAATGCTTTATTCTTCAAGTTATATATATTTAAAACATTAAATTGTTTATTTCAAAATTCTCATTAGACTAATGTACCATGTGTGTATGCAAGTTGTACCATTGTATTCGTATAACTAGAAATACTAAAATTGTTTTTCTTATCCATTTTAAATTAAAAATATAATATCAAAAATTATCTTACTGTCGAAAGTGCATGACTTATTGTTTTTCCTGTCGCTTTAGGCTGAAGTAAATAAAATAAATGCAAGTTAATCTGAGATAATTATAACTAAAACACCAACGAATATGCTAAGATTTACTTACATTTATAGTAATGGTGTCCTTTATCCCCACATTATTTTTATTTCCTGTCGCTTTAGGCTGAAGTAAATTAAATAAATGCAAGTTATTCTGAGATAATTATAACTAAAACACCAACGAATATGTTAAGATTTACTTACATTTATAGTAATGGTGTCCTTTATCCCCACATTATTTTTATTTCCTGTCGCTTTAGGCTGAAAAAATTAAATAAATGCAAGATAATCTCAGATAAATATGACTAAAACGCCAACGAATACAAAATAAAGTACTTTGACTGTACTTTGTCTGAATAGAGTTTTATAACCCAATATGCACTAACTTTTAATAAGTGATTATAGTAGCAAGGCTTTTTTCTTTATTAATTTGATTTATTGTCAACGAATATGTTAATTACTTACATTTATATTAATGGTATCCTTTATCCCCACATTATGTTTATTTCCTGTCGCTGTTGGTCTCTAATAAATGGTTGAAATATATAAATACAGTTTAATAAAAGTTATTCAAATGACTAAACATTTATCAAAATGTTTCAGCTATAACTATGAAGCTGTAATATTGCTTATTAAATGATTTCGGATATATGAATATGCTTAGTCGTTGTCTAAATTAAAATGACGTATTTATAAGCTATATACAAATGGTATCATTCATTTTATCAAAGAAAAGAAAAATGAGTAAATAAATAAATATGAAATTGTAAATTTTATTTCAATTTTATTTTCTAAAGTTACATTAATTTTTGGAAATAGAAATTGATGGAAAATAAGTTAAATAAAAACAACTATCTAGTATGATTTTACAAATATATTGGTAATATGTTGATAAATAATAATATATGTATATATATATCAACAAACTGTCCCTATGTTACTTTACATAAAACAAATTGTGTAAGCTTACATGAGTAACTTGCGAAGTGTTGAAAAATTCCGGATAATCAGCAAATAATTGATTCTTTATACAGTTTAGCTGTTGAAAATATATCATATATTTATTATTAAAATAGTAAAATTAAAGTACTATTCTTGGAAATATTGTATACCTTATTGTGAGGTGTGTTTTGTGAATAATTGGTAGCTATCCCCGTTCGCTTCTTGGTTGTCATAAGCCACTGTTATTATAACCTGAATGTATTGGATTGTAATATATTAAATATTATTAAAACAATATGAACTTTTGTAAGTAAAATAAACGGGATTTGTTAATATATGTAATACCATAAAATTACTCCAAATTACTTAATATGTACAGGTATAAATAAATAATACATTACTTTATCTGTCTCATAATAATAGATTATTAGAACCAGTGAGATGGAATTATACTATACCTATTAATAGGATATTTAGGTATAGTATAATTCTCTCTATCATAAGAACCAAAATAATGAATCTTTTATAAAAAAATAGTGTACTATTCTCAAATAAACAAATTGATTTAGTAAATAACAATAAGGAAATTATTTGAAAATCATGAATATATAAATATATATGCTATATATAGTGCAAATACATAATATCATAAGAGAAATTAGATAAAGTACAGAACTATTTAAAGTTTAAACATTATATAGTACATTAAGAAATAAAGTATTTATAAGAAGATAAAATTGAGGTTTATGCAGCATATTATAAAATATATAATAAAGAAATAAGGATAAGTCAAAATACTGGAATAGTATGTATTTATTTGCGTCCAAATTTTCAGAATATAATTAGCGTCCAAGTCGAAAGACAAAATTAAATAAAACAATCAGTATTATAGGTATATGATGTGTATAATTTATTTAGTCTCTGAACCTCCAAAATCTCGGAAACTAATAAACAAATATTATTTCAGTATTGCCATATTGCAATATTGCAATATTATTATTTGATTAGTAATTATAATATTTATAATCACATTATTGAATAATGATATTTTATGTAATTATGCAAAAACAATCGTTACTAATAGAACGCATAGCCAATAGCATTTTATATAGGTCAGTTGGTATATTTCAAAGTGGAGTAAATAGAAAACGGTATATAACAAACAATTAAAACACTTTAAATAATTATAAGAATTTAAATGCATCATGCACAAATGGTAATAATAAATTGCATAAAGTATTTATTATAAATACAAAATAAGCATGCAACAAATTGCGAGAATGTAACTCTTTCATGAATATCTTTTATTGTATTAAAAATGATTGTACAAAGGTGGATGTAGTTTAACGTCATACCCAGGACACTCATATAAATGAAACAAATTTTGAACATAATAATTAACAAACCTTTACCTTCTTTTAAGCTGAATTGTCAAAATGGTCGCTTACAGAAGTGTACTTCAAACCGGCTAGTTTATACGCTGGTGTTAACGATGGTCAGTCACGTGTTTTATCGGTCATTGCGAATGTTATTGCGAAATTCTAATATACTTAAACTAAACGTTTTAAAGTCGCCTTTTATTCGTATATCGAACAATGTAGTAAACCTACTTTTCTCTTATACTCATTTAGTAAATATACAAAACCAATCTACCTCAATTGAACTGCGGGTTGATCTTCTTGCAAACAATATCTCTGGCGCTAGCTACAAATTAATATACAAACGTTTAAACACACGCATATATGTATATATTGAAGTAAAAATGAAATTTCAACGCAAAACTGTAGATTACTTTATCTATTTTCATATCGGTCAGATC
The DNA here is from genome assembly GCA_036023295.1 of Invenusta paracnida. NCBI lineage: Eukaryota > Metazoa > Platyhelminthes > Proseriata > Coelogynoporidae > Invenusta > Invenusta paracnida. The sequence goes on from JAYRBW010111359.1 coordinate 12,912, forward strand.
TACAGATGGCTCAATTTTTTGAAGAACCTAAAAATAAGGTTTAAGACTGTGATACATATATCTATTTTATTCAGTAGATTGTATAATACCATTTAAAATATTCTCATTTATGTATATAGATTTAATTTACAGTCTACCAGAACGCAAATATACATAAGACAGCATTAGGAATATATATGTCTGGATTATAGAAAATATAATAATTCATGTTATACCTCTATATTTAGGAGATTTGTACTGACATCCATTGCTATAGGAGCTCCTTGAGAACTGGACTGTTGATTGTATTTCAAGTGTAGAGATAAATATATATACAGAAAACTGGGTTCTAAACAGTAATATATAGGTATATATATAAATCGAGTATATCTAAATACCTTGACGTAAAGTCGATCAATCAAAATTTCCTCAGTTGAATGCTTCATTATTTGAACACTTGGCTAAAAAGAAAATTATTTAATATATAATATCCTCAAAAGAAAAATAATCAAATAAGAAATAGTTAAACATACCACCGCGTTTTTAGGGATACGATTAACAGTTGCTCCTATTTTGAAAATTGCCTCATGGCGAGATAGACCATTAACTCCAGATTTCATATTTTGTCCTCGACGCTGTTTCAAATAAAAGTAACATAAAACTAACCGTATTTCAAAATGTAATTATCTCATTCAAATATCAAATTTAGGAGAGTTTTAATAAAATCGTTAACACGATTTTTAATTCCATTGATTATTTTAAATTAACTTTTAATTAATAGATTAAACCTATTTATTTGTAATATATACATTTATTAATTATAAAAAAGTAGAACGATAAATACGCTACAAATAACTAAAATAGTAACATATGTATAGAGTAGGAACTTTAGGAAGGATATATGATCAGATAGCTGCGAAAGAAAATGTATTATTCGTCATTTACGGAATATTAATCAGAATAACTATGAATACAGTAAACCATTAGAATCACGAGAAAGTTATATAAATATGTGTATGATTTGTTTACAATGTCGCTATTAGAATGTCTCACATTGCTCTTTAGTTAAGTAAGTTAAATATTTATTGCTTGTAAAATAATGAACACAATAGTTGTGAAACACAATCTTAATAGTGATAAGTTTACTGCATCCACATAAGACAAATAGTTTGGCATTTCATAATTATTAAATTACAGTAATCAAAATGTAATTTATGAGAAATTACCTTTGCACTTTTCGTTTCCTGTTTTCCTTGATCATTCTGTTGAGACGAGCTACCTTGGCCTTGTTTCTACAAATTTATATTCAGCAGAACTTTAATAAGATGTATAAGCCTTGACTTCCAAAAATATTCGTACTATAATACCTTTTGACTTTGAGAATCCTTCTGACTATAATGACTTTCAGGTTTTTTTGAACTTCCCTTGCTTCCCTTTTAGAAAAAGCATTTTTGAAGCCATACAAAGCGAAACATGTGTAAAACTTTATACAAAGCAAAATGTGTAAAACTTTATACAAAGCAAAAATGTGTAAAACTTTATACAAAGAAAATATGTGTAAAACTTTATACAAAGCAAAAGTGGTAAAATGTTATACATAATGAACAATTTATTCGCATAAGCTTTTAAAATAAAAACGATAATAGGTAAAAACTGTTACCTCAGGATTGTTGGAATCAGTATCAGTGTAACTGTCCGATTTTTTAGAACTTTCGACACTGCTTCTCTAAAATTACAACAAGTTATATTTTCTACTTCAATCAACATTTGAAGTAATGTTCATCAATTTAATATACCAACCTCCGATTCCGTTTTTTCGTGCTCCGTATCGGAGGATGTTTCTGACGCTGTTTTTTCGTCTTCACTTCTAAATGTTTCGGAACTTTGAATATTAGTTATCTGAAAATAATACACGTACAGTCGTGAAACAGTTTGTAAAATATATTATTAAATTGAAATATCTGAAAGTATATTTTATACATTTGAACTCCATTGCTCGTAATTTCCATAAACATCCGTAGAACGAGGGCTAAATGTAGCTCGTTTCTAAAAACAAATATAAATTATATTATCACATTTATTCACCTATGTACTTCATAAAGATATTGTCACATATTTTAGTATTTTTTTACCTCTAAAGTGGTTTCATCTTTCGAAGAATCAAATTTTGTTGTGATATTTGTATCCTGAAGATCAATGATTAAGCTGATATAAACTGTCCAATATTTAGAGATCATTTAAAATGCGTATTATTAATTTATAACAAAATGTTTTCAACCAAAGGTAATGACACAATATATATTTATGATACAATGAAATCTAGTATGTTATCCAAATTGTTACGGTGTATATCTATATATTTACTTTAGCCTTTCTATAATAAATAATAATAAATATATAAAGAAAGCTTATAATATTAATGGATGTGGTTACTTTGCGAGCGCAAATAGCAAATGTTTACAGAATAAATCTCATCAAAATTTATGTTTTGAGTATTCTGTTAGTCAAGGTGTACTTTACGAAAGAAGATAAAAACTAGATTTATTGAATATCAATTACACTTTGGACCTTTTGTAAATAAATATAATAGATAAATAATAATGAGGTAATAAAGTTATAAAGTGTGACATAAGGTTGATTTCCCACTTGCTATTTCTATATGATTACGTATGTCTACCGTAATATGACGTTTTAGTAAATGCGACACAGATTATTTAAGAAGAATAAAAAAAACATATTTTAGAATGAATACTCGCAGAAAATGTATTCGCACTAAAAATGTTGTTTTATTACAAATTTACATATTTCTTATTTATTTAGAAATAAATTATACATATATTGTCGACACAGTTATTAGTCTTGGCTTAAAGCATTGATATTGTATAACTATGTGTACTAAACTAATGTATATTTTAAACTAAGTTTAATACTTTTAAAGCATTAAAGCCAGCTGCAACATGAACACTTATAATATTAGTTATGTAAGTACATAGTAAAATTGGTAAATGTATGCATACAAATGTATTATGTAAATAATAATTGTTATATATTTTAAAATAAATAAACCATCCAAAGGAATTGAAAACTGAAATATATAACGTTTCATTCATAATATGTGAAAACTTATCAATTACAGATACCCAGTCAGAAGTGTACATACATGTATACCATATGACCATCTAATATTAGTATATCACAGTTACCTGTCCGACAGTAGTATAAGAACTTTGTAGATGTTCAGTTGATCGTTGCTAAAAACAAGGAAAACAATTTTTTTATTAAATATATTTCAAAATATGTTAGATTTTTTTTGTAGGAGTACTTGCTGGTATGACTAAGTACATTTAGGTATAGGTAATATTGTTTGGTTATACCAACATATGTATATAACATATATAATACGTAAATTAAAAAAAGTAAAAGTAATTTGAGAATGTATAATTATAGTACATATGAAATTATATACCTCTATGGAGGTTGAGTCCTCAACTTTCGATGATTCGAATTTTGTTGATATATTTGAATCCTGAAATACAATTGTAGAAAAGACTTAATGAATGTGAATACCTTCCAATGAAATATAATAATATTAACGTCAATTATAGTCCAAAATATTTATCTTTGACATAAGAATGATTATTTTCCATACCAAAATGAAAACAGATTACATCTTATTATAAAGCGAAAAAATAATCTAAAATTAACTAATAACAAAATATGTTTAAAAAATAGAAAAGATAAAAAAGTATTAAGTAAACATATTTCACTAGTTTCTTGACAAAACTTAAATAATATAAATATATAAATATATATAAATTTGGATCTTACAGTGACAAATTATGTATATTTATTTATTATTCGTTATTTATCTTATTTAGGAATACATCATAACTGTCAAGTAATATTGAAGTAACTAGATTTTGACCAACGAAAATGGCGTATCATTATTTATTGAAGATATTATTTTCAGAAATATTGATATGAAACTGTTTTTTAATAGAAATCTTTAGGTATATATAATCAATTTTTTCAAATATATATTGATTTCATAAAATAAGGTACCTACATACATGTACATTGAATCATGAAATTTATTAGCTTTTTCGAAAACCAATAATAAACTTTATAAGTTAGTGTATATTGTATAGTCATGAATTGAAATTGTTTTTCCAAATCATCATATAGTTTGTTAATTAGGTAAATTAAAATGTAATGAACTAATAATTCATTTAAAAAATTTAAATCTGTCATAATTTACCTGTACGCCACTATAAGAACTCCGTAATATGTCAGTTGAACTTTTCTGATGAATATAATAGACAGCAAATCATTTATATTAATAGAAAATATATATCATTAGTATAGCATGATTAATTGTATATTAAATATGTATTAGACATGATAATACAATATTTTAATTCATCATAAATAACGTATAATATGTACAATATCTTTTCAGTTTTGTTCCCAAAAATTGTATAGTATTTTATAACGAAAATAAACCAATTAAAATGTAAATTTAATAATAAATATTCAAACATTAAGAACATGTATTAATCTTCTAATAATATCGACAATAGCATATACTTGATATACCTGTATTTTGGAAGACTTTTTTTTGCGATTCTTATCAGTTGTCACTGAACTGGATACAGACTTTTTTTTGCGATTCTTATCAGTTGTCACTGAACTGGATACAGACTTTTTCTTGCGATTCTTATCAGTTGTCACTGAGCTTGAGACAGGCTGATCGTTTAGTAAATACGATAAATTATGTAAGACATGGTAAATTAAAAGTTATTGGTAGGTTTATGAATAATTCATTGTTATTATAATGGTAGATTAATTTAGCCTGAAGTTTAAAAAAAGTAAAGTAATACAAGTTTTTGAGGCCATTAAGGGCATATTTCAGTTCTATAGCGTCATTATCGCTTCTAAAAAGGTAATCTGCATTCGTTATTAGAACGTACTGCATTCAATATCGGTAGTTATTTCTTTGAAACAGCACTCATTTATGAAAATAATGTAATTTAATGGTTGAAATAAACATATTTTCAAATCAAAAGTAAAAAATACAATTCGATATTACAAAAATAAAAGTAACATTATTTGATGTATGTAATATGACAAATCAACCTATAGCTACAAGACGACAAATAATTGCCCATATTTATGAAGCAGGTTAGGATAGGCTAACCTCAGGTTAATTATCTCGAGATAGGTTTATCCTGAGGTTAG
>JAYRBW010111370.1:0-14287 GCA_036023295.1 Invenusta paracnida
AAGGCTTCAAATTTCGTTTTTTAAGATCGTTGAAATATTCATGCTTATCTCTAGTCTCGGTTTTTATCAACATGGTTTTTGTTTTCGGAATTTTTGTTTTTATAAGTGTAAATTTCATACTGAATCTTCCAGCCTTTCATCTATATCTGATCCTATTCGTTTATTTCGCATTAAATCATTTATCTCTTGTTCAACTTATAATTTAATTTATCTGATTAAGTGCTCTACTTGGGGGACAGTATTCATTTTATTTACTAGGCATTCTTTTCGAGACCTCATTTGTCGCCATATTTTGAAATTCTTAATAATATTAATTCCCAAATCTGCTCAATTCTCACTCTTTAGATCAATTTTGTTTTTCTGGAATTCAGATTTTAAATCCCACCCACATCATCTGACATTTCTATCTCCAAAATTAATAAACTTTAGTCCCTAAGATTAAATCCCCATTTCTTAGATACTAATTTATCTTCAAGTCTTCCTTTGGTTATTCCATTTTCCTCTTTCAATTCTAAATTTGCACATTCTATAAAATCAATTTGTGCTTCTCGATACAATGTCTCTATTTTTCCGTCTTTTACATTTTGTCCCAATCTCAAATCTATACTTTGTCCAAGCTTTTTGTCTTCTGCTATCCAAAGAAACTTTTGTTTATTTTCAACCTTTTTTCTTATTTCCCTTTTTTTCTTTATGGAGATAATTAACAAAAATATTTTCCATGTTTTCTTTGAGGATAATTAACTTAAATTTGTTTGGCATTTCAGTTTGTGCTAAAATTTGTTTATTGTCTTTTTGATTTCGCACTTAATTCCTACCATGTTTTCTGTTTAATTTTAACTATTGTATATATTATTTATCTCGATTTAATCAATGTTCAATATTTAGTCGATTCTTATTGACTGTTGTAAAACACTATTTTTAATTGATTGCTATAGAAATTTTTTACTATGATTTATTTAAATTTAAAAAATTTGCTCTAATTACCTGTTATCTACGTGTTAAATGTCACTTATATTAGAGTTCTGCAGAATAAATATTTGGCCGAAAGCGCTCCAAAAATATACTTTTTATGTTATCCTCCATTTGATCAAATTACATTTCATTAAATAATTTTTGTTACAAAACGCGTTTTAAAAAAGGAAAATAGATAATTCAAAGGAAATAGTGATTTTTAAAATTAAATCATTTAAAAATCCCTGTAAAATGCGGAAGAAGGCGAGAAGGGAGACAATAATGGTGAAGAGCGATTTAAAATGAAAGAATTAAATCGCTCCCCGGTATGGATAGGGTAAAATAAGACTGCTTTATAAAGACACTAAGCTGACATAGAAAAGCCTGATTTATGGAATCTTATGTAAAATTAGGGTTCATGAAGGACTGTTAAATTGTATTTTAAATGTTTCGTCCATCATAAATATGTCATCTTAAAAGACCTGTTTATCTTCGAAAGATCATAAATTTGAAATCATGGCGCTAATTTCAAAATGTCAATTTAGCTTTGTCTTTAAATGAATCGGTTCGATTAACAAATAAGTAATATTATCAACATTAGGAATATTTTTTATTAGAGTTATTTTAAATATAAATATAAATTATTGAAACATTTCACGATTATAACTTTAAATTTGAAATCATATTTTAAAATGAAAATGAAAATGCGTGAATTTTCTTTTAAACAGTCTAGTAAACATGTTTGACTAAATTAAAATAACTTAATATAAATCAACAGTAAAATATTTACATTAAAATAAATTCCAATTATTGAAATTATTTGCGATATATTTAGAGCAAAGTGTTTAATAATTTTGGTACAAATTGAAAACATCTCATTAAATAAGTTTTGTTCCAATAACCTCATTGACGTCAAAGTATATTTAACACGTAAACATTTAGCTGATAACTGATATATCACCAGTTGATTTGGTTTTTAATTAAAGATATAATTTTATAGCGACACGTATTTGCATATTATCGACCAAAAATATCGAAAATTAAACTAAATGTTTTTGATTAACAATTTATTTATATCTTATTAAACGCAATCACCAAATGTGATATTTTTGCTTAAATATATGTGAATAAACTTTTATGTAACATAGTTTAAATAAAATTAAATAATTCAAGTTACAAATTTGACATAAATTTAAACTTTTAACAAAAATGTGCATTTTTATATTTACAAATATGAAACGTAAATGGAGAACAAAATTAGCTTTCCAAAACGTAAAACGAGAAATGATTGACACTTTAAAATAGTGCATAATTATACATGGACGTTTGCCCATTTCTGAGAATCATACAATTTCAATCAACCAATTTCTAATTTTTTTCGATGATTCCTCGTAATCCGTACCCATCTCGAGATTAGAACGACTGCTATTTTTCGTTATTCTACAAAATGCTCACAAACACTTTTTAGCATTGTTGCACGAACGCCTAACATTCAAACATTTCTAGAAAAGACATCATGGAGGTGAACAAGCCAATAAAATACGTCCTACTATTGATTTATTGATTAGTAAGATTCTGGCCTTCGATCATAGTATGTCGAACACGGTGTATTAGCGATCAATATTTGAAAGAGATTATCTAGCTGTGCATGTCTGCAAGATTTGCCCCTCAAACTGAGTAAACGTCAGTCAAAATGGGTGCATAATTTAGCTCACATGTCTGTGTTGAATTCTGTCTGAATATTAATAATATATTAACCAGCAGACTTTTTCGTGAATTCATTCCGGGCTCACTAGATCCAACCTACACTGTATAAACGTCCTCATAAAGTACGTCTTTACATCAAGATATGGAATTATACTGTGTTGAAAAATGGTAAAAAGTATTTTTCTATTAAAGATTTGTAAAAAATCGGACTGTTTTGTATTTTAAAAATATTCTTTTGAATTTTGTAAATACAAATATTTTGACGTGTTTTTTTAAAGAAAAAAAACTTATTTTATTAAACGTTCTGCGTGAAATACATAAAATTATTCAATACCCGAATCATACTTTCATTGATTTGGAGAGCGTTTTTAAATTTTATATAAAATGTATGTTTTTACTATTTTTTACAAAAATAACTCAATTTAGGACGTGGTCATGTGATCACTTCTTTGGGATCATATTAGTGAATATAAAGGCAAAAGTTGAGAACTCTATTTAGGCAATAGTCACGAGGCTTAGATACACTGATCATTTAAAAATACCTGTAAAATGCGGAAGAAGGCGAGAAGGGAGACAATAATGGTGAAGAGCGATTTAAAATGAAAGAATTAAATCGCTCCCCGGTATGGATAGGGTAAAATAAGACTGCTTTATAAAGACACTAAGCTGACATAGAAAAGCCTGATTTATGGAATCTTATGTAAAATTAGGGTTCATGAAGGACTGTTAAATAGTATTTTAAATGTTTAGTTCATCATAAATATGTCATCTTAGAAGACCTGTTTATCTTCGAAATATCATAAATTTGAAATCATGACGCTAATTTAAAAATGTCAATTTAGCTTTGTCTTTGAATGAATCGGTTCGATTAACAAATACGTAATATTATCAACATTAGCAATCTTTTCTAATCGAGTTATTTTAAACATAAATATAAACTATTTAAAAATTTCACGATTATAACTTTAAATTTGATATAATTTTTGTTATGAAAATGCGTGCATTTTCTTTTAAACAGCCTTGTGAACATGTTTGACTAAATTAAAATAGCTTAATATAAATCAACAGTAAAATATTTACATTAAAATAAATCCCATGATTGAAATTATTTGTGATATATTTAGAACAAAGTGTTTAATAATTTTGGAACAAATTTAAACATTTTATTGAATAAGTTTTGTTACAATAACCTCATTGACGTTAAAGTATATTTAACACGTAAGCATTCAAAGCTGATAACTGATATAGATGGAATCCTCGCATCAGCTAGCGAGTCAAAGTGGGGTTTTAAATTTAACTGAAAAATTGATCTTTCGAATGTGTTTTGTTGCAGAATCCAGCCAGAAAATATTAAATTAAATCTACTCTTACACCTACCAAATGTTAACCAGACTGTGTATCCAGATGATGTTATTATTTAGATAACGAGCACACTTGAACATAATTCTTCTTTGCTCTTCTTACACTCGAACCTCTGGTCAAGCCGAGCTTTAAACTAAATGCAGAATATTGATCGTTTGTGTTCAACAATATATATCTGTTCTATGCTATTTGGTAAAAAAATAGCGATCGGTCAACTCCTGATAAATTAAATCATCTAATAAAAGCTAAAATGCCGAAACCTCATCGTGAATTGAGGTCATTTTGAGAATCTTTACAGTGTATTTTTATAAAGTTATTCCCGAGTTTAATTCAAAGTCCAAAATACCCTTTTCGTAACAGAATATTGTGCAGACTTTAAATGGTTGCTGATTCATAGTGGATGTGACACGTTATATTAGAACAGCGGGCACTTAGGGTCCAAGTTTAATTTTACAGGAGGAAAAAAAGATATCTTTTGATCAACAATTGATCTATACCGGCCATTACGAAAAAATGTGGTTTCAAAATATTAATCATAATTAACGCATCTTTTAACGCAATGTACGTGTAAAATATACAAATATAATATATATAATTTGGCACTTGTAAAAGGTATTATAAGTATCCTAATCATGACACTGTCAAACAGAACTGCTGATAATTTAGTGAGAATGAGAGAGTTGAAGAAATTGTAACAAGGTCAAAGCTGGAGTTGACACATGTCCGTTACAGTTCAGAAATGCGATGCATTTTACTGCCTTTTTGAGCAAAGAATTCAAATGTCGAATTTGAAAAGTAGTAATACCTCAAATGTGACCTTTAATCGAAGAAATGACTTTATTTTATACTTTTCTTTATCTATTTATACTTTTTATAGAAAAGGAATTATTATCAAGGATTTGGGGAAACGATTGATTGGGGAACATAGTAGATTTGTGGACTTCTTATGGAGCCGTTCGTGAGAGACAAGTTGATCAAGTAAAATGTTTTTGAAGAGAAATCTAAATGAAAGAATCATTCGAAGAGATCATCATTGAAGAACCTGAATCTTCTATTCCAATAATTGATGACACTCGGAATAAAGATACTAATCTGAGTTGCTCACTAGGTAGACCAGACTTAAATTTAAGCCAGAATACTTTGCTGCAAAACGATTTTAGGGAATCGATAATTCAATATTTTTATTCTTGCATGTACATATTAGACATATTATAATTAAAACATCCTTCATCATTCCTACATTGCATCGTTTTTATATCTAACTATCACCTAAAGTTCAATTTGTGTTCGCTTACTATGGTATAATATTCTGCAGACTTTCCAGCTTAATATAATATAAATGTCAAGAATTACGGGTTATATTTACATGTTACTATTTAATATATTAGTAGTATATTCTTGTTTATATGTAATTGTATTGGTAAATAATAATTTATTTATATGAATTTTTGCGTATAAACGATGTAAATCTTAAAGCTTACCTTTTTTAAAATAGAGGAATAATTGTAGCATACATAGTTTTCTATTGCCATGTTTTAATCCATAAATACTGTATTGCTATTGATTGATTTTCTTGCATGGACTGATTATATAAATGACTTTCATACGTTTCAAAAAATAACCGCCTGATGTTGCCAAGCAAGATTTTCCGACTTCCGATTTAATACTAGAATAAATAGGTGATTAATGAAAAATAAGCGCAGTCATATCCTTCGTTTCTCCCAGAAAATTGAAATCCTCATTTCCACTTCCCGGCTCCAAATACGTGTAATTTCTTCATTAAGTGGGCTGCAGGGCTCTTTCAATATGACATCGAGTAAACGGGCCGAGTACTCCAGCATTGTTGTCACTATAAAGATCACTTCAACTCCCACTCCACAATAAAAAGAAGAAGAAGAGTACTGCTCCTCGCTTCAAACAGAAATGGTGGCAATAAAAGGCGCGCATCAGTGACTTGATTTCAAGAAAAACACACCGAACAACACAATTTGAGCGCGAAGAAGGCACCGAATCTCGTTTTTGATGTGACTAGAAGCAAGCCCACAAACTTGTGCGTCGTTTTAAATAAAAGCTAAGTTCTATCCCCTTTGATAAGCCGACAAATTACTTTTAAAAATTTAGAAAAATACAAAAAATAATATTTTTTTAAAGTAATTTTTTATCATACTACTTACAAAAATATGTTTTAAACAACATCCCTGTAACTCATATACACTATTAAAAGCTGGCGTCACTGGCGGACGCGACCACGCCATGATTATCAAGAATCTCCTCAATTATTATGCCGAAAAGTACGAATTTAAACATTATTATAATATAAATTTATTTTACGAACGTATAGTACAAAATTACCTTTGCCCCATTATCGTGTTATAGAATATATAAATAATCAAATAAATATAAAGTTCTTTTGTAATTTTATAAGAAAATAAAAAGTCTAACTCATAATAATCATTACCTATACTTATACTTATACATATATACAAATATATATATACAACTATCGTTAAACCTTCACAGTCTTTGGAGAAATCATCATATTTACATTCAAGATTTATCTTTAGACAACAAAAGTAAAAGTTGATTCTTCGTATAGGTACATTGATAAAACGTTAACTTTAAACGTATTTAAATAACAACAACGCATAAGTTCTGGGGTTGTCCAGGATAGATGAATGTTTTTGAAATAACAAATTAATTTGTGTTAGGGTGGAAGTTGAAAGATTAAAGTTGAAACACAAGTAATAATTGAAGTATACTAGTAATTTATGTACAAATATGTAAAATTCGATCAGCATTAGACCACATATTATTACGCGGCGGCGCAAGTCCCGGGCTCGGGGTCACGAATACCCCCCCCCCCGCCAGCTGGTGTATTAGTGGTATCCAGTTGGCCCCCGGCATCCGCGACGACCAGAAAGTCTCGCCCGAAGTTCATCTTGACCTCGACGTGGGCGAAGGCACGGAAGGGACCACGGGGGCAGTAGGTGTTGTGGACAATGTCGTTGACCGTGGTTGATTTGTAGATCTTCGTAGAAGGGGAGAGGGAAGGCCGGAGGAAGTATTGAAAAAGATGGCAGCAGTAGCTCAAAGAAATCATAATGTAGGCTTGCGATGAGATGGGACTGAATTTTCCCTCCCTCCATCTCCCCACCAGCATGTATTTTTGGAAAACAAACTTATTCTTTCCATCACATTTTTATATTATTTAATTATTAATACACATTACTACTTGCATTGTGCCAAGTAGTATAGTGCTATTTGTAAAATTATTTTGTAGCGAGCTACGTATTTATTTGGATTACATATTAATACCGTTTGAATTCAGATATCAGCATATTAATTAGCAGCAAATTGAAGAAGGAATAGGTATGCATATACGAAGAAAAACAATACATTTAGGATATTTTGATAATAACTCAGCTCCATAAATATCACTCAATTGTTACTTGTCAAACTACTCTTATACGGAACTTATTGTAAATAGTAAGTTGGCCCAATTCACCAGTAAAGTTTTGACCAATAAATCATGTTTCCTTGCATGTTTTTCATCTCCAACAGAAAACTAATTTAAGTCTATTTGGAGTCTTTCAATCGAAAATAAACAAAACCTGCATTTGAGTCATTTTGTAAAAAATACATGAGTAGTCTTTCTGCAGAAAATTAAATTAGATTTATGTATTAAATCAGGGACAACTAGAAAATAATAACGGGACCGTAGGCTGATTGTAGGCTGTATTGTTGTGATGAGTGTGAGACGAGATAATCATTACAAATAGGAATTATGTGGAATATCAATTTATTGTGGATGTTACATTATCTTGGTTATTATCAAGAAAATAGCGTAATACACTATTCTTCCATAGCAAATTTAAATAATTAAAGACATATTGCATATTTCAAATGAAAACACTCATACATATTATACTCCATCTAGCTATGGTAATTAGTGCCACAACAAAAGAGTTTAATAGTAATAGATTTAATGAATGGCATGTATTAAAAGTATGTCGCATAAAAATCAATTTCTTTTTTAATGGTGATAAATTGTACAGCAAACAGTAGTAAAACCATAGTAGGCATATCTTTACAAAGGGAATAGTAGATTTGCAAGATAAATAATATTAAAAGTGTCGTACATTTTTACAAAAAAAATATTTTTAATTCATAGAATAAAATTATAAAATGTGCAATGTTCACGTATGTACATATATGTAGTAGCTGTATACCTATTTAAATATAAAAGAAAGATTTAAAACTCAGATTTGGTGATGTACAGATAACAAAATCATTGACTGTGAATAGTAACAAAGACAATAAATCAAAGCGTTCCACTTAATTTGGCCTTCTTCCTCAAGCATTCACTTGGTTTTCTTAGATCGTTAACACGCTTGAAATGTCCGCATTGAAAAGTGTATTTACAAGTCGCGAAAAAACACTCTCTTTGCTACTGAAGCAAAACACGAAAGAATCGTACAAAACACGGAGAGCTCTGATAACGCGATTTTTGCAAAGAAAGGAATTAGAATTGAAAAAACAGTTGGATAAAAGTACAAAGTAAAATAAATCAGACGAGCAATAAATACTCGAGTGAATCGGAATATTTTGTACATTGCTGGAATCTATTTCAAGAGCGTGAAACAATTTCAACTGGCGACATTTGGCGGCCATCAGAATTTGTTCGAAGGCGATGTGATATAATCCACGGAACATCTCGCGGTAAACACCAAATTCTCCTTCTAAGCAGTCACTTTGGAAGTTTCCCAGGTGAAGATACTTTACTGATGTGTCAGTGAGAAGAGATGTGCCAAGTCCACCAAACCATCAACAATCTGTATCAAACTTGATTTTGTTTCTTTTGTTAGTGCTTCTTTCCGCTTGGTGTCTTTTTCTGTAACTTGATCGTGAAATGATCGGCTGATCTGCTTTAGGAGTTCGAGTTTGAGTTTGAATCGTTCGAAGAATAAACAGATTGACTGTCAGTCATTGAGATGTATTGGTGCTAAAGTATTTTTTCAGTTCAGAGTTTTCCACATGCGTAGAATATTGTCAATGAAGCAAGCTGTCTCACTTTTCCTATCTTACGTAAGAGCTGCTATCGTCTTTTCATTGAAGATTTGTACAGCAAGACTGACCTTTTGTTTTTCAAAAGATGGCGGATTTAGTGATGCTCCAGTCAGAATAGTTCTTTTCACAGTGTGGTTTTTTTCTTTAGTATTCAACTCTGAGAGATCACTCCATTTTGTGTCAAGAATAGATTGACTTTGACCAGGTGGAGTAAAGCGACCACATGCTTCCGTAATCCAATTGTTTCTGATGCATTTTAAGAGATGAACTGGATCAAAAAGAAGATATAAAACCAACGACGAATCCACAGGGTTGCGAATTTTGAAGGAGCTGAGATCACATGGGTATTCAGACCGTAAGATATTGTGTAGCTTTCTATTAGTTGATACAAATGACGCAACCTTTGCAAGAAGGCAAGTTTTCCTGGCTGACGAATGAAGCAGAGATTCTGCACCTATTTCCATCTGAAAACCCTGACTGATGCCTGGCCTGCAATGGATGGAGAATTCGGCTACATACTTATTGTCCATCTGGACTACACCGAGAACATTCACGGCTGGACGGAGCTATATCCTTTTGCTCCTACTAATAAAAAAATAACAATGGATATGCATTCTTTGGAAATGCTAAAACAATGGAAAACCAGTGCTTCTAATACCAGCCTTCAACCATCATAAAAACTTGTGGCCACCTGCGAGGAAAAATTGGACTATGTGGTTCACTATCGCCTGCTTCATTTTTATTTAAAACATGGATTAAAACTCCACCGCAATCAGCGAGTTATCAAATTTAGTCAAAGGCCCTGGCTCAAGGAATACATTGATTACAATATTGCGAAAAGGGAAACTCGCTACATCACTCTTTGAGAGTGGTTTTTATAAACTGTCAAACAATGCAGTTTTTGGCAAGACACAGGAACAGAAACGCAATCGCCGAGGGTTTAATGCACTGAGAAACAGGAAATGCGCTATCTTATTTCTAAGCCAACTTATGAGGGATCAATCATTATTTCGAAGCATTTGGCAAGGTTTTTATGACGAAAACCAACGTTCCGGTGGACCAGCCGATCTAAATCGGCTTTAGTGTGCTTGATCTAAGCAAACCGTTGATGTTTTCATTTTTCTATGACGTCATTAAACTGCGTTTTTCAGACCGACAGGTTAACGTGGATACGGATACAGACAGCCTTCATTTGAAGATTTAGGGCGGCAGTGAAATTATGGAAAGATTAAAAACTATTTCAAGCAAATGGATAGACGGCTCAAATATGCCCAATACGCATCCCCTGTTCAATAGCCATAGGTAACAAGGGTGTTTTAGGGTTATTTAAAGAGAAAAGGGGTGGTGATGTGATTGATAAGATGGTAGCTTTGCGTACTAAAATGTATGTAATTCGCACAGCTGGCTCCGTCGGTATCAAGAAATGAGCGAAGGGTGTGAAAAATACGGGTTTTGCTCCGCCTTGGTTGAATCTCCACCTCGCGGCATATCATGTTGAGCAAGCCGGAGAAGTAATCTTTGTAGCTGTAATAGTGCGACGACCGGGTCAACAGTTGTCCGGCAATTGCCAATTCAACATTTCTAACAACATTTCATAACTCAAATAAGTTATTTATCGGTTGAACGCCTTCATCTGCAGCGAGGGCAGTAGTACCAATAGCATTTACAATTCTGGCGCACTAATAGAGGCTGGTATTGTTCATATCAACAACTTCATTGGAAGTTCGGGGGATGATAAACTCGAGAGTATCGGCATTGCTGATGCTATTGAGTGGAAGGTATATCATCCACCTTCCATCGGTCAGTGCAACTTGTACATCAACAGGACGGAATAACTCTTGGTACAGGCCTCCTCACACATGATTATTTCCAGCTGCCTTTCTGTTTACCTTGAGGTCTTCTTCGTCTTTTCTTAACTGCGGGTCTCTTGTTGGACTTTTTATACTTTTTGGCGGGTTGGGAGGCAATTCCTTCTCCTCTCTTTTTACTTGCTATTCCCCCCAACATATCTGCTCTCACAGCCGCAGCACGGCGCTTTAGAACGTTAGCTAACGGATTCATTGGTAGTAGTGCGATTGGCAGTAGAAACAGGGCAGAAAA
This sequence comes from Invenusta paracnida, assembly GCA_036023295.1. Classification (NCBI taxonomy): domain Eukaryota; kingdom Metazoa; phylum Platyhelminthes; order Proseriata; family Coelogynoporidae; genus Invenusta; species Invenusta paracnida. The sequence goes on from JAYRBW010111370.1 coordinate 11,188, forward strand.
GAATTCTCCCCTTCTCTGCCGTCCATTAGAAGTAATTGTATGAAGCACTGGCAGGCCCCCCTGGTACACACTCATGCCCGCCGACTTCTTTAGCGGCGTGCTTTTTTTCCTCTTTTCTTTACCATGGTTGGTATTAGCTTGGGCGTCTGCTGTCTGCGAGAAAGCCGTGGACGATAAAAGGCAATTGTTGTGCGTTTTTCGCGATTGCGTTTACTTCTCATTGGGTTGGCCGACAACAACAATCAAATCTTTTAACCTTTTTTCTCTTTCTTTTATACTTGATCGTGGGATCCACTGGCGTCTTTTCGATCCCCCCTCCCTGCCACCCAACATTTACTTGATCTCCCCACTGTCAAGAATTTCCCCAACAGAAAAATCCACGCTGAGCAGGCTGCGGTGTACGAAAACTGCATGCTCAATTACTTCACCAGAAAGGTTTCCTAGTTTATAGGGCGCTGGCCCCTCTCCACGCATCACTCTCTTTGAAACTCCGAAAATCTCCCAGGTGTAGCGTGGTAGGTATCTCTTAGATTTCAGCGGACCACCACGTCCTTTCTTATCCGAACTAGGTCTCCTAGTTTGAATTTGAAGGAGCGAGGTGCGGGTAGTTGCCGGCTCTGCATGCGGCTGTAAACATCCAAGGTGTGAGTATCGGTGGTTTCCCCCAGAGTGGGCGTATTGTTATAAGTAGCTAGTATCTGGGGAAGATAATCAATCCAGTGGCGAGAGTCAAATGTGCCGTCATCACTTGAAAGAGCTTTTCTGTCAGAGTTCTGTTCACTCTTTCAACAAAGGGACAGTGGAATTCCACTGAAGAGCATATTTGCGGTGTGATATGCTGTACATATTAAGAACCGCTTGAAATGGTCGGCCAAGAAATTCCCGTCCAGCATCGGTATACAGTATTTGAGTAGTGAAACCGTCATGTTTAATAATGATCGCAAAGGCCTCCGCCACAATGACAGATTATTCCTTGCGTTTAAGGGATATATACTCGAGTGGATATATACTTTGTAAAGGCGTCAATGACAACAAGGTTATAACGATAATTTTTATTCTAAGGGGCGGCAAGGTCACCAGTCTGTGCTAGATCCGACTAACCGCGGATCCCTTTCGCTGACACTCTGTGTAGTTGGCTTGTTTGGAGAGAAATTCTTCAATTTGACTGCGTGTCACACGCTGATGACCCGCTTCCTGTGCCATGAGCTTCCAAAGATGTTTTATTGAGTTGGAAAAGGCCTCTTCCTTCCCCAGATTGTAGTATATTTGGTGTTAGGTTTGATCTAGTGTCTTCTTCTTTTTTCTCTTCTGCCTAGTCCAGCGGTTGATTGACGCCTTTTTCCTCGGCGCCTTCGCAATCAACAACATCGTCTGCTTGAATCTGCTATTTGTGTCGCAACCGAAGACTGTTGCTTTTATATGCACATTTCTTTCTTCCACCATCCCAGCTGCTGCGGCCGAGATTCAGCAATTGAAAGCTTCTATTATATTGCTTTAAAAACGCTCATTCTAGTCGGGACTGTTTCCTGTCTATAGCTGGTGGCGAGATGTCTCCCACATTTATACGTTTTCGTGATGGCTGGCGGCGAAATTGAAGCTGACAAACCACGGTAGAATTGGAGGGTATCGGCTCCCTACCAAAGATGTTGTAGACAGAAATTGTTACCTCGACAAAGTCATGACGAGAGAGGGGGTAAAAGTGTGGTTGAACAAATGATACTACACGAATTTCTCCGCGACTCGAACCCCTCGTTATGCCTGCTATCCGCAGTAATTGGGAGTACGAGTGGCCGACAATTTGTGACGATATTATATCTGTGTAGACCCAGAGGGAGGAATAGGCGCGTGTAATGTCCTCTTCGGGCTGGTTTACTTTAGAGATGTGGTTCACAGTCTTTCCTTTATTGTCTTTTCTTTCACCTCCCAGTCTGTTAGAAATGAAAAATCTGTATTCAGCCAGCTGGTTTTGTTTGAAACCCAAAATGCGCCGAAGAACTTGGCTAAGCTCCAGACGCCAAGCTCGAGGCCTCCTCTCCGTCAGTTTCAATTTCTAGATCTCTGCATTTATCTCTGAACAAAGGTTCTATTAACATTAACCTTGAGGGGGGTAATTTTGTTATTAGTGAAAGCTTTTCTGATCAATGGATGAATAACGGAGACGTTGAAAATCATTGTAGTTTGTAGAAACGTTGACTTTCTCCAGGAGAAATCTCAGCAATCCTGCCAACTTTAAAGCTGCCACCATCATCGGGAGGTTGTGAGCCCGGTGTGGCCATATCTTCTTAAGCTCCATCTTGGAGAGAGCTGGGCGGGATTCAACCTGTTCACTAAATATATATGACTTCCATCAACAGCATAAATCGCCAATATACTTAATAGTTCAGAAAATCGACTTGAAAATAAACCTATTCGCCCCACCTTCACTGCTTTCCCATTCCTTGTGCTCCTCTTTCAGTCTGTGTGAAATTCTTTTTCTGGTGTGCACCGCGTTTACTGCCAACATCGGCTTCTGACCTGTCGGTGCCATGATGATTCCTGTTTCCATAGCAGTGCTTTCGGGAACGCGAAATCTTGGTTCTAGCTTCGTTTGCTGCAGGATATATTGATTCGCTTTCATGCTTTTCTCGTGCTTGAACCATCAATCATTGTCGTCTATAAACTCTAAAAACACTTTTATAATCTCATCCTGTGATAGGGGCTTGTCCTATTTGAGGCAGCTTGAGGCAAAGTCAACCACTGTCGGTGCCTTAGAAGCGACATACTTATAGACTGTAGCTGTGTAGGGGTCCGCCTCTAACAGTTCTTTCCATTTGCTATTTGCCAATTTATAGTATAGAGGGTGATGGAAGCATCAATTAGTGGATCAACGCGCACCCAAATGTCTCTTCGAGTAGCAGTGGGCCAGTCCTGGTTGAAGATAATTTTGGCTATGCCGACCTCCCACTCCGTATTCAGATGAAGTCTTGGGAGGCTGAAGACTATACAGGCCTCCAGAATTCCCTTGGAAATCTCGCGTTGGTGGGTAGCAATTTAAGGTAGATTTCCCAAGCAGTAAATTTTACAGGCTCCTGGGAATATGGGTGAGTGATTTTTAGTCTTA
>JAYRBW010111381.1:0-18122 GCA_036023295.1 Invenusta paracnida
CATATATACGTGAAAAATATACGTGAATTTTTACCTTAATACGTGAATTTCTTGAGGACAAAATGGTGGCCACCCTGTTATTAAGTACAGGCCTTAGTTTTTTTCTATTCTTTCGATGAAGTGATAGCTAAGCCATTATTACGAAGTATATTGAGTTACTGTTATGCTTCAGTATCCTTTTTGAATTTTCCTTATTTACTTTGCGAAAGCTAAACTATATTTTTATTTATTATGCATCCATCGTGCTCAGTGCGCTGGATCAATGTTTAGCTTAATCAAATATTATTGTCATGGTGTCCATTTTTATGGTCTCGGTCTATGACTTCAATTTAGGCTAATCATAGAATTTTTACGATTTAATTGGTCAATTCAAAATTCGATGAATCGCAAAATTAAATATAAGTTTTTATTTTTTGGACATTTAAAAGGGGTTTACTGTTGACGTTGCTTTCGCAATAAAATTTAATTTTAAATCTTTACATATATATGAAATTGGTTGGTTATAGAATGATTAAATGCGATAACCTAGCATATATGACAATACCATCTCTACGGTAATTAATATTATGTATGATGCAGTTAAAAGTGTAGGGAAAAAATATCACAATATTGTATCAAATAGCTTGCAAAATATCGTTTTACTTGAGAGTCGCGTGATGTAAAATGTGAAAGTCAACCCCAGTAAAATTATGATAACATCTAGTTGCGAGTCAAAAAATATCGATTAGTTTTTCTAAAATGTTTACCGTTATAGTTATTAATCCTAATGTGTTGAACGTATTTATTATCTATTCTACTAAGAGGTTTTACACAATATTATTATCATACTTGCATGTATCAGAGACAAAATGTAACAGATGTTTATAACGAGTGCATATTTCAATGTATTTAAGTTTAAAAATATGTTAGTAAATGTCATCAAGTAGTTTAAAGGTAATTACGATGCCTTCTAAAACACTCCCCTGACTATTATAAAGTGAAAGCTGCACCAGGTTATTTATTTTGTTTATTAGAGTGCCTATTTTTTGGGTTGTGATCAATAAATATCTAGTATTATGTATTTTTGATAAATTACAACTAAAAATCAATAATTTACAGGGTCTGATTAATTGTAGCTAAAAACTTTCCAATTTTTTGTCGTTCTTTAAAACATAGCATTTATCTTATCAATCTGTTACTATAGCGCTTTGTTATATCTGTTTCGGTATTATTTTTTAAATAAATATTTATGGGCTGAAGCCATAAAAAGGATTCTTACCGTTAGTGATTAATTGGTTTTATTCTTATCGGTTATCGTTTTATTTGTAGCAATACTACAACAACATCACTTTTTATCCTGTGCATTTGTTATGTATGTGGCTCACTCTGTGTATTTGACATCTCCTCAAATCTCCGCAGCCATCCATGGAGAACCCCACATTCGACCCAACCGTGGGCTCCTTACCCAACGGCGGTCTGTTGAAAGGTCACTCGGGTGGAACGGCCACGGCTCCTGTCACTAGCTCCTCCACTTCTGGTCACTATCAAACTCAACAGCAGCCTTATTTCAATCAACACGACCACAATCTATTGATGCTTCAACAGGTCCTTTCACCAGCGACTGCTATGGCTATCCGTTCCCTTCTTCCTGGACTGGACAATCCAATGAATCGTGGACAAGGTTTTGTTCCTCCCGTAAGTCAGGTTAGGGAGGATTATTGTGTCAGATTATGTTAAATTATTTTGACATTTATTCCAATGTAGTGAACTAGAAGTACAACAATATATACGCTGGTCGATTATTGGATAAGATGAGTAGGCGTAATTAATACAAAATAGACAAATTGACTGGTTTTAGAATACCAGAAGAAGTTTTTTCATATTTGAAAAATTTCTATCCTAACTTAAAGTGTTAATGAAATATTTTGTATATTATTGGAACTAGTTATAGTTTATATAATTCTTATTGTAACCACATTGGTTAACAGTTAACGAAATTTATGAATTCTGATTAAAGCATGGTAGAATAAATTGTAGTTACGCATATAATTGCTTATGTAACTGTCAACAATACGAATTGTATTACTACAGTTTCACTTACTAAAGTGGTCCTAAAACGCCCATTCGAGCATTTCACCTTTTAAAATCTATCTAGACGGATATTGCTAAGAAATAATAACAATATATGGAGTGCACAGATGTACACAGTCAATTCTCTTGAACAAATCAAAGTAGATATGCACTAGATAAAATAATGCTTACAGGATCAGCTTGAAAAGATAGTTTCACTGTCTTTTAATAGGTATAGATATTTGATTCTATTTGAAACATGCAACTTGTTTATTACATACTTTGAGTAGGTAGAGCAGAATATGATATAGATATGGTTACTCTAACCGTTAATGGCACTTTATGTCAGTTAAATTTTATTACAAATTCCATAGTATATTACGACAAAAATAGTCATGAAAATGTTGGGGTATTTATTGATTTCATTCACTGTTAACCCGGATTACTTTCAGAAGTTGGTTAAGTATATCCTGTACCTAAAAAAGACTAAGTGGTTTTTTTTAATTCTAAGTGGAGACGTTTATAGGTTCAAGTTAGCTTGTTTAGTTTACACTGAGTACGTTATTAACATTTTTTGAGCGACAATTATTCAGAACAAATGTTTGGACTTTTGTTGCTTTTAAAAATGGTAATTGGTTCACTATAGTTACAGTGCATAAATAGTAGTATAGTAAAATTTACTGATTACAATGACTTTAGTAGAATTTACTTTTATTTTCTATTTAATGTGTATTATTACTATTTTTTAATTGGTGAATAAAAACTATGTTTAAATGCATAATAACAAAATTATTATATTTTTATGATAATTTTGTACAGCAGAATAATTTTATAATACAATAAAGTTGTAAAAACCAAGATAGATATGTTCATTTTAAAATAAATTATCCTAGTTTCGTCCTATACAGACATCGTCAGGAATGATAATATTTGACTTTTATAAAAATTCAAACATTATCATTTTTTACTTTAAGAGTTTTTGCCTACGTTTAATAATATTGTAAATAATCAAAGCTTAACTAATTTAAGGTAAACATTTATATCCTTTTTATTTTAGTATCTATGCTAGATTCTAGTATTTGTATTTTATTAATATTAACTGTGTAGCAACTAAGAATATACTAACTAAAATTATCGTAGATAATGTTGTGTTATGTCTGTATGATGCCTCTTTGTATCGTAATTGTAACACGCATGATTGATGGCTACTCTGATAAAGTTAGATTTGGTCATTTTTATTAGGCCCTAATACTATTACACCCTCTAATATTAATGTATCGTAATAATTGTGTGTATGCTAATTCCTATAAATATATATTTGTCTAAACATGTTAATTAGCATTAATTCGCTTCTGTGATTGTCTTTTCGTGAGTATTGTTGAAGTGTTTGGTTCTGTACCTATAAATTATTGCTATAATGTCCAAATTTGTAATTATATGTAATTATGTATACGCTACGATATTGGGAAGTAATGACTGGGCTGTTTAAATCGACATAACAGCTGCTTCTACTCACATATCATTACTCATAAGTATATTTAAATAGACATCCATTCGGAAACAAACCTTAAATTAAACTTGTGTGGCTATATAATGTTATTATTGTTAGGTTTAGATGTTTTGAGTGTTATCTAGAATATAATCCGTCCCTATTGATTTATTGATATATTTTATATAAACGGGTTTTAAGTGTGTCATTCAGTTATTTAAGTTTTATTTAATTTGGCTTTGTAAGGCTTGTTATTTTCTCTAGTCAACCAGAATATGCTTAGTTTAACTATCTCCAACTAACTACAGTTAAAATCTTCACTGAAATTTATTTTGACTTATTTGATTCCTAAAAGTAAATGGCATTGTAGACAGACAGTATGATCCAGCAATCTACGAGTTCTAAGGTTACATTATATTTCACTATATTATTGTCTAATAATATATGTCGGCACTACTTTCGTCTAGAGTGTCTGGTTATTAATGTAAAATTATCTGTTGTTTGCTTAAGCTTGATTCGTTTAATCGATTTCTTTATTGCGGATGTTTTAGTTTATGTATCTGTCGTGTACCTTGTATTATACGAGCTAATCGAGTGCAAACGATTCTAAGACTTATATTTTTCTAATTGACTTTACAGGTACTTTATTGTTACAGTTATATAAATATCTAAAATGATAGTTAACCTGTCTTATTAGTTTTTATAATGATATCTTTGAGATGATTTGAGTTATTTCTGTTCTTCTGGTCCAAATATTACATTTTTGTATTTTTAAAGATTATACCCCATTTTTTAAGTATTGTGTTTGTATATAGTTGGACTATTTTGGTATATGTTTTAAGTAATATGTTGAAATGCATGACTGTGTATCTTGTTTTAAATATATTTATAGATACCTTGTCAAGTAGATGATACTTTTTAATCTAAGATTTTAACTGGTTTTACTTTTTAGTAAAGGCAATTAAAAATCATTATTATGTCCACTGCGTAGTAAATTAATTAAAAATTATTGCTTTTTTTATTTCCTTATCCTTACCATTTTTCTTATTGCCCTAGAAGTAAAATGCCTTTAAAGAATATAAACATAGTACGGGAATTTATTCTGTACATAGTTAAACTATTACTGGTCACACTAATAACGTTTGTATAATTAAGTGAAAATGTGAAGCGAAAAGTTACTAAAGCATCACAATGGATTGCACGATGATGCATTGCATATACATGAGAATTTTTCTAGTTTACATATTATAACATTATTTATTATAGGACGAATAATCATCCATCATTCATTGAAAAACACGATACATGTTTTTATATTCGAATTTTAAAAATTTTAAAAGGCTTTTTTAAAGTTTATTATCACGTCAAATTTTGAAAACAATAATTTAAAGCGAGCAAAATTATATGAATCTCTCATACACTGCAACTTTAATTCAGGCGGCTCTGGCACATACACTTCTAATGTCAGCCTCAGAGGGGGTGCAGCTCCCACCCCCGGACCCCTGGCGTGATACCCTGACAAATACCGTAACCTCCTCTGCCAATTGCATGTCAACGGGGCCTTCTGGTCCCATTGGTCACCACCAGCAGCACACCAATCGATTCTCAGGAACGGTTCCACAGCAGATTCCGACACCTGTTGTACCGCCTCCAGACCCCTGGGCCATTGCACTGGCGGCTGCGGCACTTAGCCGACACTACTATGCGACCTCCTTGCCTACTGATCTTCTCTATCGACAGGTTAGTTGGTTACTTTAGCTAATTTTAGACAGTAGGATATTATTTTTATTCACTTTACTAAATAATCATTGGTTTTTCTTGATATAAAAATATTATATGTTGATGTCGGAAATATTGTAATTTTTAATTTTTTAATCTACTATTTAACTACTATTTTTTAATTCAACTTAAATATACACTAATAATTAATTTTAAATTGGATGATTGTTATATTTCTTTAGATACTACTTACTACAAGTACTACTATTGAAACTTTATATGGAAGATAGATGTTCAGCCCTTGTTCTGTTTTTATGTGCAATATATATTTCATAAGTATCACAATATAGGTGCCTTGTCTTATTCATACCGAGACTAATTTTTGGCCTCATCATTTCTCCCTTCAGCAACAACAGCAAGTGGTACCACCAGGCATGCCCCAGATAGCTGACATGGCCCCAGCAACACCCCTGCTTCAACACCACCATCAACAACAACCTCAGCAGTACCCCTCCAGTGGTAGTGGCTTCCTTCATCCACCACCCGGTCTGCACCCGGCCCCGCCCAGCGTCATGGCAACTGCTACCCCGGGGGTAGCTCCTCAGCTTCTTCAACACCAGCAAAGTTATCCCTCTTCTACGTCAGCGATGACAGGACTTGGTGGATCTTATCATCACCAGCAGCAGAATGGTGGCGGCCCGTTGCTCTTCACACAGCAGAATCAAAATCAGCATCAATATCACCAACAGCAAAGGCAGCAGCAACATCGAGCTCATCTGCATCGGGAGATGAGTTGTCCCAGCAGTATGGGAAGTCTGGGATCGGCCAACTTTCCTATTTATGTCTCCTCATCAGAGTCTGATGGCAGCCCAATGGATCCCAATGCTGTTATGTAAGTGAACTTATTATATCGATTCAACAGATTCCTCTAGACACTTAATTTGCCTTCGAAAAGATTGGTTTCTTGAGTAAAAATATAATGTTGCTTACTCATAACTAGAGGCATGGCCCATTTTTCTCCTCTGTGTAAATTCTTACGGCTATTACATTTATAATGAGTATGTTTTAATTTTAATTACCTGTAAAATACCTGTACAGTTCTTACATAAAATAGTTCAGACTGTGTTATCTTTAAGCATGCAATTCATTTCTTGTTATAATCTTTCATTTCTGTTCAATAGCTGTATTTAATAAATGTTACTTTAAGTTTAGCTCCTGTTGGGCTTATAGTAATATATTCCTTATGTTTTCATTTAAAATTCAGCTTTGCACCATTTTGTCTTTTTTAAATTTAATCTCCCTTTGCTAATATTATATTTATATTGAACCTGGTTACACTTAGATTGTCAATAATGACAAATTTAATAGACAAACCTGTGAAGGCATTATTTTAAGTTTAAAAAATAGTTTTCATGTGGATCAAACTTTTTAATTTCTTTTTTGTAGTATAATTCTTTATGCTCCAAGAACTCTAGTTTGGGGAATAATGACGTGTCGCTGTACATAGCTTTGTGTTGTTAATTGTCAGTGTATTATAAGAAAATACCATATTTTGTCGCTTACTTGCTTATTTTAATATCTACATTTTATTGAAAAATGTAACAGCGGTTTTTGGGTTACTACTTGTGTATTGCTGAAAATTGAAGGGTTGTTTGTTTTTAAAGTGATAATGAAACATTGAGATTTTAGGGGATATCATTGTGTAATTTTTATACGTATTATACGCATTTAAGTATTGATGCTATAACAAACGTGATATTCTAAATATTGCTAGGTATTCGCCACTAATACATTATAATGTTCTTAAATTATTTATTCGTTTTTACAGACATGGATTGACTATAAACCAAATGAATCAGTGTGGTCCGCAAGATATGTGGGAAATGCGAGATAAGAAAAGTAAGTGATTTTATTGAGCTTATTGCGTATTTTTAGTCAATTTTAACGTAAAAGCAATATACATTTTTTAAATGTTCAATTTGAATGTTCTTAGAATTTTGATGCATTGAAGAGAAATACTTGAATTTTTAAATATATCCACCTCATCTATTATTTATATTATAGTGTATTCATATTATTTGCACTAGTACATGACTATTTTTTTACCCTAAACCTATTTTATTGTCTTCTGGTTGCGTCTTATTCTGTCATCGTAGACGTGAATTCCTAGCGTCTCGATGATACAGTTGTAACTCTGGTTTAAACTAAACGGGTCGTACTATGACTTAATGAAAATTATTTTTTATCACGGTTCGTGACTATTGGCCACCGCCATTCAGCATCTACCATTTAACTGCCAGAACATTTGGCCACCAGCAGTAATTTGTAGATTGATTTTAGATTTTCATGAATTATTTTCGGAGACATGCAATTAACATACAATATAAACATTAATATTAAACGAAAACAGATTAGGAAAATGAAATATTCATGCTTTATTAATGACTCAAAGTTTCGTTGTATTATTAGATATACTAGTACATATTTTAACTATGTAGAATGATAGATATATCAGTTTATACAATGGGAATGGGAATAAGTTGAATACAGGTACACAAATTCATTTGAGCACATTGGTTGTAATTATTTAACTGCTACATATTTAACACATATTTTACGCTATTGTTGTTAGATCACTGTAAACTGTCAAGTATCTAATTGAAAACTGGGCACCTCGAATCTTTGACATGTTGTTAATGTACTTTGTGTGGAATGTATTGAATTAAAAAATGAGAAATTTTATTTAAGTGTACCAATATCAATATATAAAAATATCAAATGATTATGAAATATAATGTATATCTGTAATCCTTCCATCTTAATAATTTATGCTTCTGTGTATTTCCTTGCTGAAACTAAATCTTCGAATTCTTTAGTTTAATATGATTAATTTCTTAATATAATAATGTTCATAGCATAAATATTTCGTGCTCCAAATTGCAGAGATGGTCCGGTGTGTCAAAATGTGTCATTTATAAGAGTTGGTAAGGAAAATGTGTCAAAATCAGATTTTTACATACAATTATATTTTGTGTAAAAAAATTGTATAAAAAATAATTTGTTTAAAATAGTAGTTTAGCGTATGATTTAAAATATGTAACAAAATCATAAATAAATCATTTATTTCTATGCGATATGTATGTCTTCTGTTTCTTTTCATATTAAACACGTTTATTTGAACATTCTATAAAAATTCTAAGAAATGCTATGATACCTGTATTTTTTAATAAAAAATGCACAAAAATAATTTGGCAATTCTCTGCTTGAGCTTCTGTTTTTGAAAAGTTGTATTTTCTTAATTTTGTTTAATTGTTATATTGCTATTGTTTCTTGTTTTGTTAGTTTATGTCAAACGAACTTTTAGCTAAAACAAACTCATACTGACCTCTGGAAAAACACGAATATCTGATGAAATCCTTAATGGGTATTTGTTACTTCATCAATTGTGAAAATGCATGATGAACAACCTTCGAAACTGCCTATCACTCCAGCAGTGCTAAAAGTTGTGAAGGTTGCTAGATCTGAACACATGAAACGAATAGAAATCAGAAAATAAGCCAGATTAAATTCTACTGTTCAAGCTACCCAGAATGAAGTTGCTGGTATTCCCAGTTTGAAGTTACTTAAAACCAAAGCAGATTTCAATCCGATCGCGTGAATACAGCTAAATGCAATTTTCGAAAGAAGTAAAGAGCTAAAAAATCAACAATTGAAAAACAGAGTTCGAAAATTTAAAATTGAAGCTGAAAAGCCACTATTTTTTTAATCTTAAAAATGATGATAGTATTGATAGTGTGTTATCCTAGACATCCTTTTGAATTATTTCTATGGTGTTATTATTATTATGACTTTTGTCAGTGCATATTATTTTGTTATTGTATGTTATTAGATATGTACCTTTTATAAACATTAATATTCTATTTCTTATACTTAGTTACTGAAGATACGTTAGAACACAATAACTTAGATTTATTACGTGTAATATAGTATTTTTAATAATTATAAGTTATTGTGTTCTAAGGTATCTTCAGTAACTAAGTATAAGAAATAGAATATTAATGTTCATTAAAGGTACATATCTAATAACATACAATAACAAAATAATATGCACTGACGAAAGTGCACATTAAAAATACTACTATATTACTCATAATAAATCTATCTTCATATTGACAGCTCTATATTTTCACTAAATTATATACTTATTTGAGTATAAACAATTTTATTTTTTAAGTATTATATAAACAAATCCAAATTTTGCATCAGATTGATATGTTGTACTCTTCTGTATTAAAATCCTACTCATACAGATTTGACATTTTATTTTGTCATTGTGGCTCATTACTACTGTATTATTAGTATTGCTTCTTTTGTTTTAATGCTGACGCTCTATGATTCTATAAACATTATTCATTTGATAATATCATGTGTTGATCTTTAATAGAATTTTAATTCAAAGATGTGCCATGTGTTTACTCTACATAGATTTCGATTAGACAATATGATTGACAAGAAACTATACTTAAGTATGGTCGTATTAAAAAAATCTATCTGATATTTTTGTTACAAAGTGGTGCACCATCTCTTGTTGGATTATTTGCCTAAGATTAAAGCCACTTTGGTGTGAATTTGAGCATCCATGAGGACTATATTGGGCAACTGACTTGGGCTAACCAGGCTTATTATTAGTGTATCATGGCTTTATCTATGTAGAATTAATATTAATGTAGCCCTTAATAAGTTCGTTTTATATACAATAGTTGTCTATATAAATCTTGAATTACAATTAAATATTTTATTTGAAAAAAAATTAATAGTTCTAAAATTAGGTACAGATGTTATGGAAGAAAAATTGTAGCAGACCATCCCTGTAATTAGTTTGTTTAATATTAGCGTCTATATTTAATTGTATGTTAATAGCATGTCCGAATGATTCCAGAAAAACAAAAATTAGTCTAACTTTAAAATATACTATTGTGTTATTGCTGGTGAAAAGTGTCCTGGCGCTCAAACGGTGGAGGCTAAAATATTCCCTGGCGGACAAATGTCTTGTTCCGTTGTATCACTTGGTTATTATAGTATCAGCTTGCTAGTATCTAACTGTGAACTTGCATTTTTCCAGCTATCCCAGTTGGACGTGTCCAGCCAATTCTGAAGGGGCCGCCAATCCAGTCACCTCAGTGTTTGACCCCCTACGAGGCCTACCAAAATTTTCAGCTGCATCTGCGTGGTGGTGGCGCTATCCCACCATCCTCAGGACCGCCAGCACCTCCACCAATCACAGCCTTGCATCCCGCCTCTGCACATCACCACTTCTTCTCGCCAGCCAATCAACACATGCCACCAGTATCGAACTGCCAACAGGCAGCGGCGGCAGCCTCGACTTACTTTACTGGCTGTGGGAATCAGGGAGGCTGCGGAGATCCTCGTTTGGCACAGTTCAGTGATCAGCAGTTTGCTGTAGCTGCTGCAGCCACAATGCTTGACCCCTACATCCATTTGGCATACAACACTGGCTCTTTGATGTGACGTTTTTTTGTGTTTTGACGATACATTGTGACTTTTATTTTACTGTTCGATCTTTAATATAATCGGAGGATGAATGATTTTGTTTGTCAGTCCAAAATCGTAAGATAATGAATTAATCGATTGTATTGATTATTGTTGTCTTTTTTATCCGGACACGACACTTTCCTCTATTTTAAGCAGTAATTTGTTCATTTATATGACATTGTCTCTCGTAATTTTGGTGAAAAAAGAAGAAAGTAATTGGTTTACTAATCGAATACTTCATTGTACCTATTAACAAATTATTATTTATAATCTTAATAATAATAATTAATACCTATTTAACCTTTTGAAGCTACCTATCATTCCATGTTGTGTACATCCGCAAAAAAGGCATTTTCCGTTATCCTACCTTTCCCTTCTATTCCGTATTTGTCTCATGCTTTTTTAAAAGCTCATAATCCTGCGTTATATTATGCTTTATTAGCGTTAATAGCATTATTGTGTGGCTTATTTATGTAGTTGACCAATTGTCCACTATTATTCAGCCTGCCAACAATTCAATTTGGGCGTGTGACCCTTTTTATTTTTAGCGTTAATTGTACTGTACAATATTATTATCTGTCTTCATTCACATTTGCGCTCTTCCATTTTTCTTTCATTTAACTTGTATGAAAACTGTTCTGTTTCATTTCAACAATTTTTCCTTTCTTGTTCCCATATAATTTCGACATTATATTAGTTACCATATGGGATCATGATGCTTTTTGCAGTGAGTTGATTCTTGGAAATCACGTTTCTTTTTAAATTTCACCTACCTCACTACCAAGTAACCAATTCACACACGTATTGGTCGTGTTTTATGAATAACATTGAATGTTGGGAGGGAGGGAGTTTTTTTGTTTGCAGACCTCCCTGTGCATCTGGCACACTGTTCAGTTGTATTCAGCTTCTTACGTTATTATTACCTACTGAAATGTGGTGTCTGTTTTTCAGTGATATGCCTGTGAAATCATGCTTATGTGATATATACCTTTAAGTTTTATTACTATTTATTGTATACTAATTCTCCATTATTTATATATTGAAAGCTGTTAACCTTTTTCCACTAAATTCTTAATGTACTAATTATTCTTATCTTTTTCTTAAAAGGTTTTTGCCAAAAACTATTTTGACATCTGTCCTTTGTAAGCCGAGTGCTATCAATATTTACTTGTATTTATGTACTTATTTAGGAATGCACCGGAACTTGTATTATCCTACTATGTACTATAAATTGTTCTATTAATCACTATCATGCATTATATATTATATTGGGACTTTGCGCCACTTTCTTGTCACACTGTCTCTCACCTCTAACCACTCAACTTGCTCATTTATTTCTCTTTAATACGATAGATATCTTCATTCATTCATACACTTTTTCACTGAAACATTATACAAATCTGCTTATTTAGATTTCTCTTGATTATTGTATAATTTTTTGTTTGAGTAGTTTAAGTTAGCAACTGTTTATTATTTTAACCATTAGCGTATATACATGCGTAAGTTTACATATTTTGCGTTACCCTCGCGTTACATAATTTCATCTTTTTTCTACATACATGCATCAAATTACTTGTTTATTTACTATACTATACATACCTACTACTTGGTTAGTATATATTGCCGTTATGTATTGGGATTCTCTCATTGACACCTAGCTCACCCAGGCCCAGGTCTACTCTCTAACTTTGTCACTGTCTTTTATCTGTTATGAGACTATATAGTATGTAATGTTATGTGATACACACTTTCGTAATTGCAAAAAACTGCTCAGTCTACAGACTTATTGTAACGTATCACATAGGTCTACGTTATTTAAGTTGAATAATTCTACATTGCTTCATCAAATTATTGATTATTACTATTAAATGTATTCTCTACGTAATTTTGACGTAAAATGTATTCATACTATCTACTAACAGTATACTGTTGTTAGGAGTTCGTATGTATGTATTTCCTTATACTATCCGGTCTGCCTTATGATTTTTGCTTCGTCTTTTATCTGCTGTAAAGCTCTATCCTCCTTTTTCTGATGCTCACTTAACATATTATAAGGGCCTGTAGCCACATCAATAAATACATCGTCTCTCTTCAGACTATCCAGATATTTGTGTTTGCGTTTAGAATTTGGGAATTATTTTCCATTACTTCGCTTTTGCGAATAAATGGGTGTAAACGTTGATATTAACCTGATAATTGTTTATTTTTCATAATTCACTAATGTTTCGCATACGTGCACGTTCATTTTGGACATTGTAATCGTTAATTAACACTAATCTAATTTATAAATTTAAGTATATGTAGGCTCAATTAATAAAGCAGTTCCACAGTGCTAAAGATAGCGCTGTGCTGAGTTTTGCGCTTGGTAAAGTAGTTCCAAAGTAAAACAGGCTAGCACGTTAATTTCAGTCAAAACATTTGTACCTATTAGAATGTGCATTTATATAGCTAAAAATATTACCCTTCGAAGACTTATTTAACTAGCGATAGTCTGGGTAAACAGACCGAAAAATTATGCTTTTAAGGACTTGTTAACCGAAAAGTGGAAATTTTTCAATAACCGTAATATCTACATACATTTTGATAATTCTTTAGTATATCAGGGTGTCCAGTTCTTAAAAAATCATGGAAAAAATAATGTTTTGAAAAATCACGAAATTATGTTAGCTATCATGGAAATTTTTTTTATGGGTATCATAAAAAAATGTATATCTATTATGAGTGCAGAGAATGTAGTATAAGTTTTTATGTAATTTTTTTAATTATGTTTTATAATATTTTTATTACATTTCATACATTTATATATATATATTAAAGAGAAGACATTGCAGGCCAATCGAACAATCTCAATGATCCAGAAAACCTGTTAGCAGCCAAGGATGTTGTTATTGGGTATGTTATAGTTTTTCTCTGCCTATATCTTTGCTTACAACGATGTTATTCTAATTATGAATACTAATTTATATTTATGATTCATATATATTATATTTATTCTACAGATTTGGTGCGATGCAAGAAATCAAAAATGAAATTACAAAAAGTAGAAATCAACAAATTCTCTGAGGAATGTACGTCAGCAGTCGCTTGTTGCTGTAACAAAAAAATTATTCAACGATCACCGTTGCAACATTCTTTTGTTTATGGATGTGCTTCTCTTGATCCATAAATTATGATGATTGACCGATTTGCAGATAAATCTCGTATTTTATCTGCTGCACTTGAATCACTTGTGCAATGTCGATGGCTGTCTGGTGATGAAGCTGATCGAGTCCAAACTCAATATATAAATATCATGAGCCGTTCATTAGTATGGGACACTTGCCAAGTTTAGCCGAAAATATGACCGACAGAATGTTTTCTTGATGAACTTTTGTGAGACGTACGAGGCTGGACAAGACCTGCAAAAATTCATTTTAATTGTGCTGTGCCTCAGTCATGGGCCAAGCGATGGTAGAGAGTTGGTTCAGCTACAATAAGGAATTGTTGGTTGAAAACATGAAAGACCGATATCTAATCGCACAACGAGTTATCCGTGACTATTTGGCAGTACATTGCGAATCAGACCCAACTTTGTGTGAAATCACCAAAGAGCTCAGTGCATCAGCAAGGAATGCAAATAGCCAGTACCGAGCTGCTTTGGCTGAGATGAAAGCCTCTTACTCCATTGACAAGAAAAAGGAAGAAGAAAAGCGACAACAATCAGAGGCACTCCTGCAGATCGAGGAAAGAAAATGACAGTTATCTCTACAGCTGCAAGAAATTGACGCAAAAATGAAGTGTTAATGTTACTTTTAAAACACTGTAATTTACTCCACAATTCATTTGCGTATTTTTATACTTTTCCGTTTTTATACCTATTGCATTGCTTAAAAACACTGTAATTTACTACACTATAAAGTCAATTGCGTATTTTCATGATTTGTTTTACTCCCACTTGTATAGTTTTTTTTAATAAATGCTTAAAATGATTACGGAAATATCTTAATTTTGCCTTGAATAATCACGGAAAAAGATTTTGTATAAACGCTGTATATCCACTTACTTATGTCTGTATTTATATAAATTGTGCTTCAATGTATAATAAACATTGTTTTAGATAACTATATGATCTAATACTATTGAAAATGCTTTGTATCCATTCAAGAGGGAAAATAATAATCGTTTAAAATTAAATAATTACATACTCAAACGAGGTTCATTTAAATTCGTTTTCAAATGTTTATTTTAATAAACGCAGAATAAATATATAGCTTTTAACATCAATTACATGCTTTTCTAAACTAAACCAACATATACAAATTTAAATAGGTACCTAATACAAAGTCCAAAAATAACATAATATTATAGCATCATTTACAAAATACTTAAAAATATATTTAGATTAATAGAAACACAGTGTAATTTTCATGTTATATATAATTAAGAATACATATTTAAAGCTATGTAGTTCTAATTTGATCTAAACAAAAAGATGATTAATTAGTCTTTGGTGCAAAGAATTCACACTATTATTATTAGCATTGTTTGACTCATCTTGAAAATCGCCTTCATCTCTGATATCATAAAATAATTTTTATTATTTTCAATAGTATAATTATAAAGAACTGCAGCAGAAACAATAATATTCGATTATACAAGAGCAATTACTTCAAATAAATTGTATTTTCACGCAGGATAGCGCCTTTTCTATATTCAAAATGTTTGTTCTACTACGTCATGACTATAGTTTGGGCATGAGTATGGTATATCTACGTTCTGGATTTATGACTGAATTATCTAACTGCATCGCATTAGAAATGACAAATAGGGATGCATAACCAATACCACCATCACCAAATATATAATATCGTCATGTTGACGAGCTTTGAATTAACTATACATTCTACTATTATTCCAAATTCTGTAGTCATGCACTGATACAAGTCTACAAAAAATTATTTTCATGTTATGATTTTACTATTGCAGACCACTTGAATGAATGGCGATTAAATAATGAATTTAATATTGAATTATAATGATGGTGATTAAAATACAATGTATCATTATTAACACTGGGGGTACATTAAATATTAAACTTAAATGCATATATTAATGGAACCGATAACTTTTGGAAGCCCTCAATTGTATAAAATATACGTTTTCTTGCCAGTACAATCTCATTTCTGTTTTGTGGCATCAATGTACTGATTCTTTTATAGAGCCATAGATCTAGCCATTTATGAAAAAACTCTACAAACACTGGCAGTTGAAACACCATGAAGATCTCAAGTTACTGAATATAAACTTAGGATGCCAAATTTCAAAGAAACATTTTTTTGTAGAACTGCAGATACTTATTGGCCGATTTCGATGAGTTGAAGATTCTTAGGTAGGTCTCAGTATGTCAATTAATATTTAACATGAATGCTTTGTAAAGCGATAACATATTCGACAAGCTTAATAGTTATTGTATATGGATTGTTGTCTATTTTTTTATTTCAATAATTATATATAAGTAACATTTTCCTTAAAATCGTATTAATAAAATAAAGTAACAAATACTACGTACGAGATATTTCTGTGAAATCAGGAGGTTAAGTTATATTGTTTGCTCAGATGGTTGAGTATATATGCTAGTACGATGAAGAGTGAAAAATCATAAACAGAGAAACGATATAATTGAGAATTACAGAGACATATTCCTATCTGAAGTCAATATAGGCCCGTACTCAAAAATTCCTTGTGGACAAAATAATCAATTATTGAAATACACGTAACATTTTAGTAATACACGACATTCAATCATAAAGCAGCGCAAAATCGCGTGACTCCATAAGGTAACAACTACAATAAGCTAGTTTAAATTTTATAGTAGCAACAATTTTTTGGTTTAAAGATTTAAAAAATGTTGATCTTTATTTTTCGAATTATATAAAAGTTTAGTAAAATTATTTCTCCTTTAAGTACTAGCTATAAAGAAATCCGTGCGAATCAAAATATATTCGTCCCATTTTTGCATATTTAACGTGTTACTAGACTATAAATAGCTCTGGAATCTCCGTCTAGGTGCGATCGATGATTGCACACTGAATTTCGATGAGTCATCATGATAGCCGTGTCACTTCTATCTAACTCTCATTTCTATGATCAAGATAGATATGTAAATATATATGTCTTGATGGATATATATGGGGATATTATATTATATCAAGATGAATATTTTTTCAAGAAATATTATACAGAAGTCCTTGGTTTATTTCAGGAATTATTTCCCCGAATTTTTATGTTACTACTATATATAATAGTAGTAGAAAGAATTTTAACCGACAAATCTACAAAATCTATTAATGTCTGTATGAAGATGAATGTGGATATGTCAAGTGGAATATGTGGATATGTTGAGAAGAATATGTGGATATATTGTGAAGGATATGTGGATCAGATCATGTTAAAGTGTATATATGTGGTATTATATACGTCACCTTTTTAGACAATTCCCAGGTTATATTCATCGGTATTTTAAATATTAATACTAGGTATAGTATATGTATATTATAGTCTGTCTTTTTCACAAACTAAATATCAAACTCGTGATTTTACTGAAATATCTTATACGAAATATTATTTTTCGATTTTATGAATTAAACAATTGGTATTAGGAAAATGTTAATAAGAACTATCATAATAAAAATTGTACAAAATTAACACGACGCTTTAATATCGGCTCATGATAAATATAGAGCAGTGTTTTACAGAATTTCTATAGATACAAAATTTATTCATATTCTTTAATTACGAATTTACTTCTACTACCAAATAGCTATAATCACGTGAACGTGTTTTTTTTCGATATGATCACATATTATTTGTTGTTATACCTATATATACTGCTAATAATACATTTATTTTTAGAATAACGGTCTATTATAATTGACACATTTAAAAACACCTCAATAAAACATCATGTGTCGACACTTATTCATTAAAATATGAAAGTAATACCTATTAATATGCCTTACTTTTTACAAACTCTCTAGAGCTTGCAAAAACTAGATTCTACAAAAATGTATTATATATAGGATACGCAACTGAATTATTTGATGCCAGGCACACATACAGGGTGAGGCAGAAGTCACGCACCAAAATGGTTCAAAATATAAAATATCATATTTCAGCAGCATTTGAATTAATCAATATCAAACGTTTAAAAATAGATATTCACATCAACATTTCAATTAATCAAGTACCATCCTTATAAAATACAACTTGTCCAAGGTTTGGATGAAGAAGACTATGCTGTACGGCTTGATTTCTGTTCACATTTAATTGAAAT
>JAYRBW010111392.1:0-18120 GCA_036023295.1 Invenusta paracnida
TTTCTAAATATACAGACAAACAGACACAGTTGTAGAAGGAATATTTAGCCAGGTACTGGAAGAAAATACCTTTAAGCGTGGCAAAATTATTGTCTATGCTCGATACCAATTCCTTCATTTTTAAACATTTTAATAATATCTAGCAATTTTGACATTTCTAATCATAATTAGGCGCAATTATTTTTTTTGAGGCAAGCTAAAATATTTGCCTCAATATCTTGTCCTTTGAGAAGGCGCAGGGAGGCTTGCGCCTCTCCTGCCTCAGCCTAGCTACGGGCCTGCTAGGAAATGAAGGGGTGGATGGATGTGCCAAAGAAGTAGCCAACATCCAGCGAATGCACCCTATATCGGCCAATATTTATGGTACGCGCCAAGCAGACCATGCGCGCTAAGATCTTTGACATTTTCCACCATGAAAGAACCACCACCGTCTACGAGGGCAGATCCACCAAAAGGGATGAACAAGCTGTCGCCTCCAGAGCAGAAGCTGTCCTCCTGGCTAGGCTACGCGCCGGAT
Organism: Invenusta paracnida; assembly: GCA_036023295.1. NCBI lineage: Eukaryota > Metazoa > Platyhelminthes > Proseriata > Coelogynoporidae > Invenusta > Invenusta paracnida. The sequence continues at coordinate 518 of JAYRBW010111392.1, forward strand.
ACTGTCATCTTCCCAACATATACGCCAGCCTGATGAACCCCTCCGTCAACCCAAAGTGCTCCCGCTGTAACTCGGCGGATGATACCATCGAGCACAGGATTCAAGACTGCCCGGCCCTTTATAGGGTTCGGCAAGACATTTTTGGGACCAGTTCTCCTCCCATGTCGGTTTTGGGCAACAACCCTGCAGGGACCCTGGCGCTCGCTCTTAGCCTCTTAATCAAATCAAATCAAATCAGCAGCAGCTATTCAGGAGCATGACAAACAGATATGCTTCATCTGTAATTATCTAATTAATAGTTGTGTGATTCAATTTTCTAACATTTATCGTCCACATACGTATAATCTACTACGTATAATCTCGTACATTACTAACATGTATGTTATTGCTGTATAACACTCAATTATTAGTTTCATAAAGTATAACTTTTTGCAAAGTTATTTCCAATATATTTTATAACTTTTTTCTCATTTAACAATAATATTAAAATATGTTTGTTTGTGGATTGGGAGAAAAAAACATTCATGAATTACCAAAACATAATTTTTTTAAGAACAAATATGATTTTCTAAATTACTGTTCTACATGCTTTGAAAAATAAAATTTAGGTAATTTTGCACAATTAAATAAAAAAAGTTATTAGTACATATAATCTATTTAAAATATTCTAAAATAATAACTTTAAGACTAAAATATATGGAAGGGGTCCTTTGGACTTTAGGTAAATTTTAAGTATAAATTTAATTACATTTTATTTATACTTCTTAAGTTGTTGTAACATTGATGGGATATAGACATATAGCCATCTTGTGGTTCCTTTTAATACATACCTACTCGTATGTAGGTAAATTAAATGTAATAATAATTAAACATTGAAAATGTTTAGAAAACTAAATAAATGAGAATATTATTTTGTTTTAATTACATTGCTAAACGTAGACATATATAGGGGGGCTTTTTCGTTGCACAAAACGTACTTTTGCACTCACGCGAAATACATTTTTCAGCTCGCTAATTTTGCAGAAAATTTAGTTTTTAGGCCATGGAATTTTGTCTATCGTACTTTTACACAAATCGATTAAATTTATTAATTATATTAGAATGAACAGCTTTCTGAGATTTTTCTGTTCTATTTAGTAATACAGAAGCTATGTTCAGTGCCCGTTTAACAAAACAAATTCTTTTCCGCAAATTGTAAAATCTTAATAAATAAATGACAGTAATATTAAACAATTTTAATGCTTTTTATTTTGAAACAATCACATATAGATTTCTTCTAAACAAAATAAAAAAAAACATAAGTTTTCACAGATTGGAAGTTACTTTTAACAATAAACAAAAATGAAACACGTTATAAACATAATTGTTTATTTAATAAGAAAAGCGGATCAGGAACGTCAGTTCTCCGGGCATCAACACTCGAACACACTCAATCACACTCCCGAATATGTCTTAGCTTCAGTACTTGGTGGCCCCTTTTTGTCTTCCACGGATAAGTCTTCAAAAACTAAAATATAACAAAACAGCGATATATTGGAAAATATTAAAACGGACTTTTTATATACATACTATGTATAACACATTATCATGTTTTCACCTAAGAGCGCGTATATCTGAAATGTCAACAATTAGTTGCATTTATAAAACTTTTAGTTATTACAGATAAAATATTATATTTTTTATCAATATTATCATTTACGAGAACGCGATTGTGTTTTAGATTAAAATATAATCAGTAATTACAAATATGTTTAAACTTATATTAAAAGGATGAGAAAACAGTTCAACATAATTCTATATCTATTTTTCTAAGCCCTACGTTTACAATACAGTCATAGATATTAACGTGCGGTTTGAAGTAAATATGTTAAACAGCTAGTGCTAACAGTTATGCATATTATATATAAGTCTGAGTTCTGCACAATAACCGCAAGATTTGCAAAAAGACGGTTTGTATTATTTCTATGCCTTTGTGTGCAACTAATTAATCTAGTATAGTATCGAATATCCTTGGATAACTTGTATTTTTTACAACTAATATGAAAAAATAATTAGAATACAGTTAAATAAAAAGGTATGTACAAATAGTATTAATTCGTATTACAATAACAATTTCCAAACAATCTCGTAAAAGTAGCAGTTAGAGCGATAGTTAAAAGAAGTTTAGATATTTGATGATGGTGAGTTCAAATCTCGATGATATGATTTTTTTTACAAAAGTAATAAAATACACATATAATCTTTTGTTATACTAACTGTTGTAATATACTTTGTTTCATAAAGAATTTTAAACAATCACAGTACACGCAGAATATATTTTTCATCATTTGTCAGTAATCCATAAATATACCTAATCTATACCAAAATTGATAAAAATGTTTCATTATCTATGTTAGAAGATTAGCAGTGAAATTGTTAGAATAGTTTGCACAATGTTTAACTTTAAATTTTAATACATATTTATTTGGTAAGATAAAGTACTTTTTAAACCACAATTGTTTATCGCTTTGTCAACCGTTGTTTTGAAGAAAAATATCCAATAAGTAAAATTTATATAAATGTATACAATCTACAATTTTAATAAAATTACAAAAATCCCTAAAATTAACAAGTGAATATATATATCAAGAATGCTCAAATAAAACAGTCATAAAAGCGCGTAGCTTAGGTATGGCTGGTAATTAGTGTATTCGATAATTTTACGGACAGTAAAGCTGTGCAGGTATACTATGTAGTTTCACACGTATAATTTATCAACTGGGATTGAATGTACAAATTACATGTAGAGATTAAAATGCGTATAGGTATATCTTTACTTATGACAAAACGTAAAGATCGGAAACGGGCTAACACGACTTAAAGTTCACATATAATAAGTGCCTGGTCCGGTTTTTCTTTTCATAAGTAGGTCTTAGATCTTGTGCAACAGCTTGACTTCATCCCGTGTTTTGGATCTATGACTTGGACGTTTTGAAAACGATTCCTGGTCGATGGGTTTCAGTGTCAATTTTGACTGAAAGTAGAAAACAATATACAGTAACTTGTAGACACGTGTATTATTGAGCCATACTGTTTACTTCCCCACTTACAACATTAATATAACCTGTGACCCATTTAAAAAGCAGCAGAAGTAATGTTAATATTATTGTTAAAAATTGCAAGTTGTGAGATTGGCAAAACCATTGGATTTTTATAAAATGAATAGCAAATATGAAATCCAAATACAAAATTGGAATAATTTCTGACAAAAAATGCCAGGAAGTCTCAATAAAAAAATCTTTAATTCCAAAAGTTAAATGAATCCTGAAAATAGAGCGTTCCTAATGATTCCACTTTTGGAAAACCCTTGAATATTGAATAATATAAAAAAAGTGAAACACGTAAAATTGATATTGGGCTGACCAACGTTTAAAAGATAAAAGTGAGATTTAATACGCATAATAAACCAATAGATAAAAAATGACACCAAATACTTGTATAACAAGTAAGTATTAGATATTCCAATGTAACTTCGAAAATCGTTTTTTGCCAATAAAAATCAAATTAAATACATGACAATATTATAGGATTTTACTTAAAAAAACAAGTTCAAATATGCCTATAAAATATATCAAAATTCCTTCGGAATCTATCTCTATAAGTATGAATACTTTAAATTATGTATTAGTTAAGATTTCTTGCTATATAGAAGTTTTAATACAACTTATAATATTTTTTATTTTACTAGTAAACGAAATAAATATTATACCATTTGGAAACATATTATCACTATGCATGGGCCTATTAAACAAATGAAATATTTTAAAGTAATGAACAAAATTGGGCATATTATCTTGAAGATGAAATAATTCATATGATTCTAACTTAAGAATAACGTTATAAGTATAAGCCAATTTTATAATATATACATATATACATATATGTTGGTGTCAGCAGATATGATGGTGAAATTTTTTCTACATTATTATCACAATCGTTATAGTTTACGCGTGATAAGATTGCCTTTGAGTATACATAGAAATTGACACAAAAATTTAAAATAAATGCTAATAGGTCTTAAATATATTTACATGACATACGCATAGTCTAAAACTGCTCAGCGATTTTCTGAACACATTTTATTTATAAGTGCTGGAAAGGGAGAAAAGTTTGCAATTTGTTGGTAAGCCATCCAATTACAGCTTGAGATCATTTGGCTACTTGAATGTGGTATTAGCAGGCTTTAGATTATCCCCAGCAGCCTAACGCGTCCTTTCCAAGATTTTCCCAATGCTTAGATTTCTCTTTGTTATTGTCTACTTCCGTAGCATATTATCCATCAAAATTACTCATCTTCTGTCAAATATGGTTTGTATTTTTCTTCATTTGTAAGTAGAAAATGAAATCGAGAAGAAATCTTGAATTCTATTCCTTCCATTTTACTCCACATTTAAGTATTAATATTGACTGCTTTCGTTCTGCCAAAAGTTTTGATTTGACGCTGTTTTGACCTCAGTTGTGAATTCGAGCTGCTAAGATGTATGAAAAATTATTTTTTATTTCTAACTAAACAGATTGAAATGAAGTTGTGATTACAGAGCTTGGCGCGATAGTAGATGGAATAGGACTATTTATAATGTAGTAATATCAGTGTACAGAGAAGGTATAGTGCCTTGGAGGTACATGGTAACCTTTGTAAGTAAGCGCACGCTGGCTCTAAAACGTATACAACTTCCTGTTTGAAGAGGGTATTCTGTTCTCGGGAACAAAAGGTGGTTGAGACCTCGGAATGAAATTCAATTTAAAAGACAATCGATTAGGTATATATATTTATATTTCTACAGGAGATAATGCGATCCTCGTATCATCTATCGCCAGTCACGTCGAGACATTTCGTATTCATGAGTTGAAAATCCCCTTATTATAGAGCGATTAGAATAGCTTGAATGATCATATATAGGGAATGATAAATATGAGTAGGTACGCCGTCAGTGGTACGAAAAAAGAAGGCACATTGAGAGAAGATGGAACAAGCAGGCAAAGTCGAGATGTTTTCTGCATTTAACATCCTCCTATGGAATGTATACACGTACTCTCAGACTGGGTCTAAGTACGGAATATGCCGGGCTGTTATTATACAATTTCTGGATAAAATATTCGCTAAAGGAAGTGGATGCCAAATTAAAAGGCAAGCAGGCAGGCAGCGAGAGGAAAATATTTTTTTGATTATGGTCGGGCCATTTTATTCCAGTGATGAGAGTTTTCCAGGGTTTGTAAGTATACACCAGAATGTCAGAGAATAAGAGAGATTGGAAATGGGAGGGAGGGGAGGGGAGGGGAGGGAGGGGGTATTGTCAGAAGCGGGGTTGACAATATAGTGAGGCCTCCAATGGAATGGAGAAGAGCGTATTATCTGAAATCAGCCACCAATATATAAAACAACTTTAGAGTTAACTTGTTTGAAAAAATTTTCCACCATTTAGGTGCTTGTTTTTTTTATTTTTAGAAGGAAAAAATATCGAGGTATTTTTGTGACATGGCACTCACTTGGGTCAATGCAACAACTTCTGGACAGATCATAATGTGAGTGTTGTTGCAGCTTATTATAATATTGCATCATGTCTTAGAATCCTTAAGTAGTTTATTAGAACTATTTAATTATATAAAAAATAATATTACTTCGAAGTAATATAATATTTAGATAGATGGCTAACATTGGTATGAATAACTAAGAATATATGTAGATGTAAATATAGAACCGTTTAATTATAGGTGTATATAGGTATAAAATAGTTATAAAATATGTGAATAAATATTTTAATTACATGGAGTTTTTCGAAATTTATCAGCGTAATCTCTATTTTTGCAACTTAATGTATATTATGCACTTTATCAAAATACAACAATAGTTAAATAATATTTTGGTTGTAACATCAAAAATACAATAAATTTTCTATTAAAACTTTAGAAGTATATCAATTAATAGCTCTAACTTTTTATTCAGTGAAGCAAATATTTTAATCGCCGTTATTTATTCAATTAAAACTAAAATTTTTGTTCATCTTTTATATTATCTTTAGAACTCATGCTCAATACAATCCAGATATGTCAGTCTTTTTTTGGTAGTAACAAACAAATCCATAAGAGCTTATATTTAAATATTTGAGAAAGTTTTGTAAATCATATTTATTTATACATCTAACCCTCGTGTATATAAATTTATTGAATACAGCAATATATTTATATAAAATATATAAAATTAATACATTTTAATAATAAATTTTGTCAGTATATTGGAAATTATTGGAAGTGGTATAATTTTTATTAATAATACATAATAGGTATGACGTTCAACAACGTTCAATAGGATGTAAAGATATAGTTATTTATAAAATAAAAAATACATTTAATTGTAGAAATGTTTTCTTCTGTAAATACTTTATAATAATTACTTAAAGTATTTAAATCTTAGTTTTAATAGTATACACAAACCAAAACAACGGAAACCCCAAAAATTACTGACTTACAGATTGATTATTATAGATATCTCAATGCCAGTTTGTACATGGAGTCCGTAAAGTTTCTCCGCAGTAATTTAATCGATATATCATTATGTAAGTATTAATAAGTATTGGTTTTTCAATTGCATTGTGTTATATCTGCATTGTAGACATATTTATGGGTAATCATGTTCAAATGTAGAAAAACTTTATAGACATCTTGCTTATCGCGAGTGAATAGAGTTCAGTAATTTAATGCAAACGAATGTAGACTATATGCAATATTAATTTAGAAATTAAAGATCATTTGTACCCATAGAAATGGGAGTCTTATTTTTATGTTTGTATGTAGAGTTATTGATTTCGGTGCCGATTTTGACAGACTTTTAAAAAGACTTACTATACTAATAATATCAAAAACTATGATCAGGATTATTTGAATATAATACGAATTGAATGTCAAATGAAATTTAAGAGGTTTTCTTTTATTTAGTCTCGTATATATGTATAAGATGACCATAGTCATTATAATTTACATTGAATTAAAATTCTTAAAAAGAAAACTAACATTTTTGTCGAATGTAATATATTTTGAAACCTTAAATAATAATATTTCAATGAAAACTACTAACTATTTGAGTTTTATTTCCACTTTTGTTTAACATTTAACTTTAGAAGGCATCGCCATCATTATCTAGATCATATTAAGCTATCTAGAACTATTTACTTATAAAACATAAAGAGTAGATGAGTGGAATGTTCCAGGAAGAGGGTTTCCTTCGACCCTAAATAAGTGCCGCTGCTTGGCTATGTGGCTCTGTTATATTATATTAATGCACTAGTAAATATATCTTACTCCGTAAAGGGTAAAATATATAACCCTCATTCTTTTTTCTGGATAATGAAGTTTAAATCTTAAAAAAGGCCCCGCTTTGATTAATGTGCTATCGATATTTTATTTACTTTATACTCACGATTTATTCGTTTAGAATAAATAATTGTCGGCTTAACAATCCTTCACTCTTTTCTATTTTTAAACGATTTATTCTAAAAAGAAGTATTTTTTATCCATTTTATGTATTACTTTGCATATTAAATATATGATTATATGGAATACTCGTTCATTTATGGAAACAATTATAGTTAATTACTGGATTTAAACTCCTTTTAAGAGAAACTTACTGCCATACGTTAGAATTATTATTCCATGAATTTTATACATGTTAAAGTATAAACATATAAAGTCACCATATTTCTAATTTATTACTCACACATAATAATTTGTTGAATAATTGGGAAATTATTATGAATTAAAATGATTCGTATATATTTTTACATTTTAACCATTGCAACTCTATAAATTGTAATAGACTTTTTAAAAGGGTAGCATTCATTTTTTAATTTACAATTAATATTACAGAATAATGTTTAAGAGTGCTATTTCATTTTTTTAAATTATTTCTAAAGTTTACAACTAGGTATATTGTTATATCCTAAAATTGTATAGCATCCTCATAAGAGGAATTTATAATAAGTAAATAAGTTTTACAAGTTTTAATATTAAAGCATACTTTAATACGTATGCTCTTATTAATCTAACTTCACTTGCATATTAAAATAATAGAGCTACTTTGTAGTCATTATATTGTACATTATTCATAAATAGTTGTACGTTTTACACAGTTTTTGAGATGTTTTGTGGTTTGAATATATTACATAAATTACTTTTTACTTTTCTATTATTATCCTTTACAATTTTCAGGTTATAATAATAAGATCAAACGTTTCATGTGCTTTAACAGCTGAATGTTTTAAGTATATAGTCTACTTTTTTAGGTTAATTATGATTAATTATTGTTATCATTATTATTACGAATCCTTTAGTTATATACTATTTTAATAATATAATATTGATATAGGTGCAGTTATAGGTACACATTTAATAGACTATGATTATTAGGTTATATAAAGTAATCTTAACATCCAAAATAATTTAGATTATAATATTTCCAACAATGAAATACACATATGCATATTATGAAAAGTAGGTATCTACTCTATAAAATATTATATTACGTACAATTGCTGTCAGTGATAAGTTAAAATACACAGAAATATATATTATCATCCGAGTAATTGAAGTTTAAACATTAAATGTAGGATTATACAGTCGTTATTATATTTTTAATAACATGTGCATCAAGTTAGGAATATTTTGAAAACTGATATTCGTTTGAGAGGGATAATATGTAATATACATAATTTCATAAATATGGTTTAGAAATATAATATAAAAAGTAAATCATTTATATAGTCACTGTATTTATATGTATTTACAAGAGTCATAAATGCAATTTTTATGTATTGAATTTGTTTGAGGAGATGAGGAAAAAGAAGAGAAGACAAAATATAGCCAAATAATAAGGTGCTGGAGACTGGAGGTTTTTGATAAGCCCTATATAACCCTGAATTTAAACGAGCGAGTCTGCTGAAAGCATTTGACTGGCAATGGACAGTTCTTGTCTCTTTTTATGTGTCAAGCCAAGGATAAAATTTATCAATTTATAGAAAGAAAGTCAGAGAATCAGGGGTGAGGAGAGGATGGTGGCATAATAAACTTAAAATGCGCAGACAAAAGGAGGCAATGTCGAGAGTGAATTTCCTGTAAAATCGGATGTGGCTTTGTTGACGTGATTTAGCCGCGAGTTGGTCCCATATTTGCATCATAAACGCATTCCGTGTTGGACCAAATTGGCGTCGACACCGAAGGCTTTTTCTCTTTGGCTGATCGCTCAAGTTCCTGTTTAACTCTATGGAGTCTTACCCTGCAGTAGCTCTAGGCATAGAAACCTTCCATCACTGACGGCTATACAGAAACAGTGTTTGGGAGTAGACAGTTATGTAAGAGTATGGCATGAGACTACCAAATGTATACTGGGCGGGGTGTTTAGAAAAGGAAAGTTTGCTACCTTTTTGGTGTAGATTTTGATCTTACCTCCCTTCGTCGACCCCACTCATACTTTCAATTAATTATAATGACACAAGACAAACTGGTATACAATGTTTCAGTTTTATAAGGTATAGTTTATTAAAATTGCAGTACTTCACTCATTAAATTACTCATTCACCTGATTATTTTAGCTTTGTATAATGTTAGTGAAAACTTAGTTGGAATATACATAATACCATTTATAATGGTTTATACAGAGGCCGATCGAAACTAACAGCTTACAAAAGCGGTAGTTTTGGTAGATTATAGACCTCATTCAGTAGAATAATAGGAAGTGCAAGCATTATAATATGCAAATTCTCTAGGTACCTGGATGGCCGTTACGACAGGCTCCGGAAAACCCCGGTCATAGAAGACTAGCTAGTTTGTGTTGGCATGGTAACGCACCTTCCCCCTAGTTTATATTAATCAGAATTCACGGTCGGTGCTCAAAGTTGTGTCCTATGTAGGACAGCCTTCTGACTCTCTTCTCTTTTGATTAAACAAGGGATCGGTAATTTATGTTGCCTATTAATCGGATGTGTATACGTGGCGCATTTGGGTGGGTACTGTGAATTACCTTAGATCTTTATTGTGATATCGTTTTAATTTCGTTGTAACTTAATGTTTCATTTGAAAAAATAGTCATATTATTATGTGTTCTTGCTGAATTTTGTTTAGAATTGGGTAACGTGTAAGACTACAAATTAAGTTTGTTTTGGTAGTCTTGAAACTGGTTGGCTTTGGATTATAAAAAAATTATATATTTACTGTAATATAGAAAGAAGCATAGCGTACACATAGAGAAACGACTCCAAGGGCGTTGCTATGGACTCTGATTTAAAAATAAATAAAATCTATATTTTGAGAGTTAACCACAATTACGATGAGTATACAAATATAATTTTATATTTATTAAATAATCAATATATTACACGTATTTTTAATAAATGACTATTATTGGGATTTTGTTAATATTGATGGCAGCCATTCATGTCTACCCTCATGGAAAATGTTTTAGCCTTGAAAATGCCGTTTATCACTGCTGTAATCACTAAAATCTGAACATTTTCTTTTTTCAAATGCAAGACTATAGACTAAAGATAATTTATATATATTTTACAGCAAAAATAGCGTTACATATTTTTGATATGTATTGTATATATATATATTCTTAATCGGTAATTGTTCATCATTTTCATTTGTATAAGTATTAATTTGCAAACCAGTACATTATACACATTTATTCTTATTATAAAGTACTAATATGCTTGAATATATATATATTCACATCATCTATTTCAATTTTCTATGTTTATATTATTAATAAATAGATTGTTTTCGTTTTATCTATTTAGTTACGCACAAAACAAATATTTATTTACATTATACTACTCATAAGCAGGAGTAGACGAGCAGTAGGTAGTATAAAAATATTTTTTATTGCATGCTTTTAAATTAAAAACTAATATAAGAAAGGAAATCTACAATTAATATGAAGATTTTTTATATGTATTTTTTATTTGGAGTCGTTTCACTAAGTATGTATACTCTATGAAAATAAGAATATAATAAATATTTTACTTAAATCAGAGTTAATTGTTAATAATTTGAATTATATTTCCTATAATACATGCACACATATATGTATGTATATATATTGATAAATCCCTTGTGTCTCAAATTCCCAATCAAATCCTTAATGTTACAAAAATCATATGAAAAAATTTCTAACTTAGGAAACAATTTTTAAAAAATATACTTCATATTTTAATAGATTTATTTATTAAAGTATTTATTTAATGAATATATTATGTATTGACAGAGGATTATTATTATGTCAATATATTCAAATATATGTGTGTATTTTCCTTTTTATAATACACAAAAGGATATAAATACTACTTAAGATATGATTTTCATCTAAGAATTGAAAATAAAGAATTAAAAAATCAAAATTATATATTATTTTTGAGTTGCAAAGATTTTGGTAATTAGACCTTAGTAGTAAATTAATTATAATAATAATAATAGTAATAGTAATAGTATTAGTAATAGTAATAGTAATAGTAATAGTAATAGTAACAGTAATAGTATTAGTAATAGTAATATATGATATGTAATATTTATGTGTAGAAAAAATAGCAAAATGAAGTACGCCCAAGTTAAAATTGTTCAGCTTGCTTTACAATAAATCGTTTTATAAGTTTCCCTTTTTGACGTACATAGGTATATATGACAGTTCGTGGATCTTTATTTTATGTTTTAGCAATTGTACACTATTTTGATAAACACATATTTTAATGAATATAGTTTAAACATTTTTATATTAGCTTTAAGCGGTGTACCAAAACAATAGATGCATTTCATTTTACTACTATAATATAATTGAAATACATGGTTATTAGTTTTTTTTAAATTAACTACTTTGTGATTTCCAAATAATGATAATTTAGTACAAACGACATTCATATACTATTGTAAAATCAGTGTAATTCCTTTGTTAATTTGTAAAATATATAAAAAAAAAATAGATCTTTATAGTAATATTTTAAAATTTTATCATATTGTGTTTTTTAATACAATTTACAATAATTTTTTAGCAAAACTAAATAACATTATTTATATGTAAATAAGCATATTATATATATTGTGCACTACAAAGTAGTAATATATTTGACATATAGTCTTTTTTAGATAATTGTATAATAATCAAAACAAGAGAATTTAATATTACAAGTATTCAATTATAAGGTAACAAGGTTGATTATCAGGTAAACTCTTGAGATAATTTTATTGTTTCGATAATTTTATTATATGTTGTTAATCTTAAATAGTTATTTGTAGACTATTATGTACGAAATAATTATTCTAATATATGTATTTAGTTTGTTCATATGCTTCGCATATTTCTAGCATTTATAGAATCGTCGCTAAAGCTCTTCGGATCTCTTGAATACTTCTTGTCCAATTGGAAAGGCGGAACATTTATCGTTGTCATTTCCTCATTCTGTATGGCTGTGATGAGGAAGTTATGTCATCACAACCTACTTGAATGAGGGATTATAAACGACCAGAAACAAATCGATTTTCGCTCGACGCAAAAGATGGAGATATAAACAACTTAGTGATGTGTTTCTTAATTAAAAACACATTATTATTTCTTATTATTATTTGTTGTTACTATTATCATTAACACACTCATTATTTGTTTCATGTTTTCCATATTCATACAAAGTGTATAGGATTGTAATGAATACTCTACTAATTTGATGCGAATCGACGCATTTTGAAATTATCTTTGAATAAAAATTTAATTCTTAAAACTAATACATTCTAATTGTTATAGGCTTTAAAAAGTGTTGAGCTACAGATAAAATATGATATGAAATATTGTGGTTTATTCTACATAGCTTTTGTTTTAATATCATATAAAAGTTTTTTGTATAAAATATATCTTGCCTTCTATTAAATCATAACCCTTCCATTAAGAATTATACAAGTCTATTTTTCGAAATGGCGACTTTTGTTTAAAATAGTTTATAAAAATTTAAATTTATAAAGGTATGTGTCTTTTATATGGGAGTAATTCTAAATTCTTTGCTTATTCGAGTATATTATGCAAATGTTCAATGCAAATATTTCACCAATCCCTCAAAAGTTCATTGTTTATAAATATGATTTAGTCAATATTATTGTATGTCATTCTTTTGTAATTTAAAAAATTATATTTTTACAATTTAATGAAACATATTTATTTTTATTTCTTGTCTTGCTGATTTGACAGTATTTATTTAATGAAATGTTGAATTTGACTGTATAAAATTATTATACCATAAAACAATATGGATATTTAGTATTGATATTAATTGCATATACATATTTTCAAATATTGAAGTAAATAAGGGCTTATCGATTATTTATAATTTATATAATTATTTACATGATTACTGTAATAGATTAATTAATAAATTATTTAATTTTTGGGTTAGCCTAAACGTTGTTACACAACTTAGACACAGTATGTTCATACTTTTAAGATATTACAATATAAAATATCTATGCAAAATGTATGTTTAGTTATTTTATGTGTTCAATTTTATGAGATGAAAAAATAATTGCAATTAGTTTAGAATTAAACACAAGTGAGGTATATATGTGTTTTGAACACAATAGACTTCTTCAAGTTTTTTTATAATTCGTTTTCTATCCTGCAGTTACATCTTTCAATAATCATTAAAAGTTTACAAGAAAAGCAGAAGTATAAAATGAATTCGTTAAATGTTTATTTAAATTTATAAAATAACACTGCAAAATTTTCTCGAATTCAGATATTCTACAAACATTTTGAAGTCTGCATGCGACTTGTTGTTTTAGAGTTTAGACTGACACTATAGTCTATTACAGAACTTATTATATTAGTGATTTTAAATAAAAGTATATAAAATTAGGAAATTATCCAAAAATTACAAATGTTCTATTCTATTCTATAGTGAATAGTACCTTTGTAGTATATTAATGTTGAAATATATGTTGTTAGTAGATAACGAAAATTGTAAACTTTGTTTATGAAACGAATCCACTTGGATATCTTATTATATGCTATATTACGGTTTATGATTTTGACTTAATTAGTTCAATCTAGAGTTAACTTGATTGTTATATCGGATATCAAGGTTAATCAACCTCTTATAAAAATGATGTATTGCTACATTATTCTACTTATTTTGAATTAGATTTCCCGTATTAAATAATCTCGTGCAGCACGTAAATTACCGGTCGCACCAATATACCTTAACTTATTCGCAGTTTTTTAATTTATTTTTGCTTCTTGATCGCTAACTATACAGATGATGGTTTTCAAAGGCAATATAGGCCTAAGAATTTATTTAATAATCTTGGTCATTTTCGCGCAAAAAGTATATTTGTAAGTAATGCACAGCAAACCGTTTCTGTGAGGCTTCTGTGGAAAATAAACAACTCTAATTCAATTTCGGCCATAGATTTCGTAAAATACGACAACAAGACTACCAGCTTGTTTCCTGTTGCCTATACGTTGACTATTGTGTATAAAAATAATGCGGATAATAATAGTGCTCGAACTGACGGAAATACGGAAATAAGGTCATCACGAAGTATAAAGAAACAGACACTGTTGTAATTTGCGAAGCTTCCACAGAGTTGCTTTTGTTGGAAATATTTTTATTCCATTTATTCGTATTGAGAAGAGATCTGCTTTGAAAAAATATATATCTGTATATCTTAGAGGAGATACTTGGTCTCAAATAGGGGATAAAAAGCTAGCATTGGTGCAATCTGCCGTAACTTAGGGTATCGCGATGCAAATTTCAAAAATGTTACTTACGTAAAGGTTCAGCAGTTTTCTACAAGAAATTGTAAGTTTTCATATGATTACATTATATAATCTAAATTTGACTACTTGTTCTTGTGATGTTACATTTAGTGGGTTTTATTACGGAGATGTTATAAATATAACATCGTTATGAGCAAATCAGGTTAGGTCCCATATCTCCAGAAGTTCCCTAACTTTGAATACAACCCTGATAACAGTATAACTTCAAACTCTAGTTCTCTCATAATCTTTTTCAACCAACATCAACAAGGAAGCTTCTATCGAATTTTGTCCAATGGGAAGCATCTTGATCTCTTGCATCATCTTTCGAACCTCAAAGCAGCTGTCAGTCATCACAACTGAACAGTCCACTGGTATGCCAGGGCTAACTAAACAGTCAATTCGACGTAAATGACACATTTGCCTGCGAAGCTGGAAACATACTTCTGACTTTCACGAGAAAGGATGTGAGAAAGTTTCTCAAGTAAAAGGTCTGATTTTCCCTATAGTGTCGATTACAATTTTCAAGATTGACAGTGAACTAGGCCTTTCCAAGAATATACAAAATACAAAGTAGTTCACGCGAATGCGACAAATTTGCAGGGCAATGTGGACAGTGAGTTTCCTGCAACGAATTACACTTTGCAGTTCATCGGGAAAACTGGAGCACAAGGACAAATTATTTCTTAGAATTTGAAAACTTCGCTTGTCAAACAACGACTTCCCGTATGCTGCGAGGCCAGCCAAAAGCTGAAGACTAAACATATTACAGCTACCGTGTGCATTGTACTTCAAGTTTGGGAGAAATTTTTATATTTATTATACATTCTCTGCATGATAATTAATATTATATGTAATTTATTTATGTCATATGGAATATAATTTTCCAAAAGTTTCAAGGTATAATATTTGATGTTAGTTTAAGTATATTCCCCCTGAACTTTAAGTTCAACGTTTCTGAAGTGTGTGAAGTATAATGTGAAATATTCAACTGGTTATATAATATATTACATATATTTAAAAGAAAAGTTTATTATGTATAAATGTATTATTTCTTTAAATATTCTATTGATGGAGAAAATATGCAGTTAATACAATAATTGAAATATATTATTTCTTTAGTGAACTAATTATTATTTAAAAAATAATGCTTTTTACTTGAAAATTACAATAAAAATCGTGTACCTACAATTAGCCTCTAAATTCTAATGTAATATATTTACAAATAATTAATAAAATATAAAATTTAAATTTTCTATTATAAGTATATTTTTAGCTGCATTTACCCAGGTCATAAAATTAACATTATAATATATAAAATAATTTTTTTCAGCTAACAATTGCATTCTTCATGACTATTTCCCTAACTAACAAATAGAATAAAATCGTCGTATTTTCATATCCTTATAATTATTAGTTTTAGAGAATTCCACCTCCACATCCATGAGAGTGTTTTGTGTACAAAAAGTTAAAGAGGATAGTTTGAAGGCCCTCTCAGTTAAATGTCCCAAGGGCGCACGCCAGCTCCTTTCTAGGGTTTCTGTTCAAACGGTCACGGACTGCTACCCATGATTTAAATCTAACAATGCTACAGACTACTTCGAGTTTAGACTATACCAGTTTAATATTAAACATTTCTGGACTAGTCTAATGAGGTTATATATTTAACATTATTTTGATAGTTAATGGTCTCTGAAGTGATTCGAATCTGGGGGGGGGGGCTCAATAACTTGGGGGCCCTAGCTAGCTATAAATTTTCAACTTAGTAAAAAAAGTAATGTTATCAAATACAAGTCATATATTTACAACTTTGTAAGCTTATGTTATTGGTGAACACTAAAGTCTTAATAATGAGTTAATTTGATTAGATAGTAATAAAATTCATGTATTACCTGAATCATGAAATATACCTATATAATAATCAAAGTTATAATTATATCCAAATAACTTTCTACGATGTTCATTGAACTGACAACAAGAGTCAACCACCTGATTGGGATTGAGATTTTTTGTTGAATCGGAATGAACACTCAAAATGGCAATGTGGTTCAATCGATTTTGGCCAATGGTTGATCTCAGGTAGTTCTTCAGGCGACGCATTGCAGAAAAGGCTCTTTCACTCACAGCATTTGTTGCTGAACTTATGAGAATAAGTTTCAGAATTTTAACTAATTCTAAAATGGCATTCAACTGAGGTACTGTAAATGTTTTCAGCTTACTGACCAGTTCCGGTATACTAACAACTCCTTCAGTTAACTTTCGGAACAGAGGAATTTGAGCTTCCAAAAGACTTAAATCAACATTTTCATTATATTTTGCCTTTATGCATTGAAGCATTGCCGAAATGTCACTGTTGTCATGGGATAGCAAAAGAGCCTCCAGTGATTTGAGCATGGATAAACCTTGCTGGTCGAAGCGACCATGTATGGTGTGAATCACGATGTAAATGGCACTGAAATAAATTGATCTGTAATGATCTTTAGGGATTTCACTGAAATCATGTGTTGTGTGTGAACCATCTATCACAAAAGAGTCCCTGTTTTAGATTTAGGGCTCCTCTGTGTTAGATCAATTGGTCTTCTATTATATTTCCAAAGTAGGTAAAGATTTTTTTCTTTTCTCTTTCTATATACAGAATACCCAGTTCATTGATATGTTGAAAACAATTTCGTAGAAAAACAATATATCGATCAGCATTTATGCTCCCCACCATCATCCAAGATTTCAAAATAGCTGTCTCCATTGAAGTTGGATGCGACGATGATGTGGTACTTTTCAGAAG
>JAYRBW010111403.1:0-18120 GCA_036023295.1 Invenusta paracnida
TTCACCAAGTCCAGTAGTTGAAAGAAACATGGCCATACATACACGCATTCTTTGTTGATTAATCTTGAGATGGTAGACGTATGTGTGTTGACGATAATTGGAGTATTCTGTTCGCCGTCTCTGTACTGGAATGGAGTCCGTCATTGCAGCCACATATGTTTTACGACCCTCCCAATTGAAGCAAGACCATATCTGGTTGAATATAGCCATTCTTTCTTCCTCCAAGATATCATGGAATTTGTTTTGCATATTATTGCACTTACATCGATTGCCCATAGCTTTTGCAGCCTTAGCCACTGTGTCATTTTTCTAGTATCAGAGTTGGGTCTCTTTCCCTGATAAGCTTCATCTTTGGTTCTCTTCTTTATATTGTCGGACTGCTTAACAGAGGAAGGAGTTGGAATAAGCAAAGTTGGGTGAGAAGGATCAAAAGACTGGCTGTCAGAGGAAGGCATTGGTGGAGCTAACAAAGTTGGGTGAGGAGGATCAGAAGACTGGCTGTCAGAGGAAGGCATTGGTGGAGCTAACAAAGTTGGGTGAGAAGGATCAGAAGGCTCAATGACAAATGAAGAAGATATGCTTTCAGCACCATTGAATAAATCAGCTAGAAGGGATGTATCTAGTGTAAAATATACATCAAGGATTGAGATATCTATAAGCAATTCATCAAGATATGTTGAGGAAGGTGTTGATGGACCTGGTGACCTTGGCTGAGGAGGATCAGAGGATTGGGTGTTCAAGGAAGGCGTTTGTGCAGCTAGCAACCTTGGCTGAGGAGGATCGATAGACCGGTTAGCTTTCTTGTTTTGTATACTGCTCACTGCAAGTGCCACCATTCAGCTAGATTGTCGATGTTGTTCATGAAACTGAGTGTCCATTGTTCATGAGTTTATTAAATAAATAATAACTGAAATATTTTTAGGACTGCAAAAATATAGGTAAGTCAGAAAATGTGATCAGAAAATAGCTATGCTTATGATAATAGCTATGCTTTGTTGGAGAATTACTGACTAAATGTAATACAGCATTCGGTTAATAATAGGTAGCCTATACACTATGAACTTTGGAGAATTGCGCAATATACATTAATATAAATTATCTGTGCATTTATCTGCGTACCGTAAGATTAATAATGATAAAACGTGTGTATAAGGTTTAATATAGTATGTTGTATAAATAAATTACTTTAATAATTAGTATGGTGTAGATAAGCAAAATAATATACTACCATGCAGTATCATATTTTTAATTCTACATAATGTCGGAAAATTGCGTCATTCCCTCTTTAACAACTAATCTCATTATTGAATAATTAATATTTTGTCCCCTTACGTTGCACAGCGGATATTTGATCATTGTGATATTTTACATTTGTGGATATTCCAATATTTTATTATGGATGAATTATTTCAACTTGGACTTTGAATTAAGCTTCAATATTTTAACATAATATGTATCTGACATAATAGGCTATCCGTTTATGTAAAAAAATAAAAATCGAAAAAATGGCGTTTTGGACATTTGATCCTCATAGCATCAATATAGGGATTAAAGGAAAAACATAGAAATAAAAAATGTGAGGAATGATGCTAGACAGTATTAATTTGAAGTCAGAAAAGCACTAGAGTTTAGTAAATAAGGTGCATTATAAGTTCCTCTTTTTTTAACTTACTGTTAATTTAAGATTGTAAGTTTCATAAATAGATTGCTTCATTAAAGCAGATATTAATATTGTCATTGTCCTTTACTAGGATTATTGATATAAATGTAGATTAACAGGTCAGTGAGTGTTTGAATACAGAGCTATGACAGTCAATTGTGTGTTTTTTAATCACCAGCATATGGAGTGTATTGGGCTTCCTATGTATTTCTGTTGGCACTTTATGCATTCCAGAGAGTAGATACAGTTTGTTGTTGGTCATAGGTCACAGTTGATTTTGCAGTATTTAAGATCACATTTATTGGTTGGTCTATTTTTCTTTTGGATGTTATGAAGGGTGTGGAGATTATGTTACTGCCTTTCTTATACATTATATTGTTCTCACTTGAAAAGAGAAGTATCTACCAAAAATGTGTATAATAATGAATTATCATTAACAACCATTGCTTTTTATTAACTTTACCTAGAATAATTATACATTTGTCAATCAAAGTAGCAATATTAAAATCTAAGAAACATTGAGTGTATTTATTACAATTGTACATATATATATACTAAAGGAAATATTGACTTCACAATTTATATAAAATTGTCTACTTATAAAATTGCTACTTTAACAAAAGTATACTTTAATAAACATCTAAGTAACATTTTTCACCTGTCTATTTTATATGAGAATTTTTTAATCTATTTTATTAAACATGTTTAAACTTTCATTAATGTAAGTTTAATTTCACCTGATTCATAGTTTTATGCAACATATAATAAATATTGACACTTTTGTTAACTGAAGTGGAATTTTAATAAATTGTGCCTTTAACATATATGCAATTTCAAGACATATACTTGATTTTACTAAAAATGTTAATATTGCTGCATTTGTTAACAAAACTAACATTTATTTAACAAGATTAGAATTTTTATAAAACATAAAAAAATACATTTTTATTTTTATTTGTTTAAAAAATCTAATGTATCTATTAATCTGTGTGCAGTGCTACAGTGCTGCCTATCTGTAAACAGCTAGCTAGCTACTACATGTGTCATGACAGACAGACATAGATGCATTGATTAATCTGTGTGCTGTGCTTCTGCCTATCTTTCATTGCCATATCCATAGAACAGTTCTATGGTGGTATCATTCATAATTTAAATTGTGTAAATCGCAGTTTAGCAATCAGGTTGTCAACCTAGTTATTGATAAATCTGTGTAACAGTCTTTTATTGCCATATCATTGATGCTGTAAACTAATCAGGTTAAACTATTTGGATGGCCGATGGGTTATTGTGTTGTAATCAAATAACCCATATAATTGCCATAATTATAACTCGAGCATGGTAATCTATTGCAATCTAGTTTCTATTAAATGAAATATGTGTAATTTTATGATATATATGATACATTTTTGTATGAACTGTGTAAACTTTTTTTTAATATTATATATATTTTGGATAAATAGTTTCTTTATTTTCTTACTTTTTTTAATATCTTAAGAAAAGTTTCGTTTTAAATCACTTTTTCGGAAATAGTTAGTAATATAAATTGGGGAACTGACATTGATATCCAAGAGGGTGAGAGAAGAGAATGATTTAGTTAAAAGTCACTCCTCTGGTGGCAAGTAAAAATAAGGAGCCACTCACCCTGGCCAGTAGATATTTTTTGTAGTTTGCATCCCTGTAATACTACATAATAATTACAGGTGACAATCTTAAATTACTGATCATGAGTTAATTGAGGCATGCTGGAATAATTTCCGAGCAATGACTACCTAAATTGCTTTCTTAAGTCATAGGGATTGCTTGACTTGTCAATAGCACATTAGAAGACCAGTGCACATGAGCCAGTAACAAACAGGAAAGAATTAAAAAAGGTTCTTTTTGAGATTCTGCCTGAAAAATTTGCATCTAACAGCCTCCTTTTGACTGTGTGAAGGGAAGCTGTGATATGCAATGTCATGATATTGCATCCAGTATTTCTGCAGTTGCCAAGCGACCAATTTGGGCAATGTTCAACTTATTCTTCTTAAAAATCGATCCTGACAATCAATGGAAAGTCTTAGGTGTCCGGATTTTGCATATCATTAACAGGTTTTTTATTGTTTCTTTTAACAGTTTTTGAATCATTCTTCTGACCACATGAAATCTTTCAGCAAGTTTTCATTTATAGCTTCTTGACACAATGATTAACTTGTAAAGTTGTCTAGAATGGCTTTAAATTAAATATTTAATTATTTATAATGTACAACGTATCAATATGTTTAAAAAGTTATATAATTAAGTGTTAAATCAAATTCAATGAAAAAGTATATAATTATAGTGTCTACATTTCTTTTTGCCATTTCTGTATATATATACATATATATATAATTTATGTGAGATAAAATAATATCAAATATTCAAGAGGAAATATGTCTTTAAATATGTTATATTTATAGAGTATAAAGTGTTGTAAATATAGAATATTATAATAATGATAATTTATATGTAATGATATTATGAAAAGAATAATAATTATATTACTATTCATTAATGTGCAGTTTACATTATTTATATAATTATTATTATCATATGTTTTGAATGAGCATGCAGAAAAATATCTCAAATAATCTGATAAACTTGAATAGAATCTGCATAAAGGGTATATGCTATATTAGAATATTTAGTTTGCATAAATAATACAGTGGAATAGTAAGTACCTGTCTGATTGAACATGCCTACTCATAACTATTTATGCATATGAAAAGTGTTTTACATCTAAAAAAGAACAAATGAACTTTTCAAGATTGTAATACTTTCATTAAAAGTGCACCCATATAAAATGATTTTTTAATTGTAAAATCTCAATACATATTTTTATACATAAATAAAGGCTATGACTGCTATGTCAATATTTCCAAATGAGCAAATACAATTTGTATTTTTAATTCAAATATTTAGTCATATATTCAATTTAATAAATTAATATAATACATTTAATGTATTTAAAATATTTAATTGACTTCATAATTCATGCACCACTAGTTACTATTGTATGAATCATCTCAACATTTTGAAGATCTTAAACTTTAAATATCAGATTGATAAATCAATACATAACCAATAATTACTGAAAAAAATACTAAAATACTAAAACTATAGATTTATATGTATAATATAGATATTTATGTAGAAAGTATAGATATAGCAAATATAAATGTTCAAACTAATACAAATATTGTTTACATATTTAAATCAGTGAAATATTGGCATTTAAAATTAATGAAAACATTTTAAACATCTAACTGATTAGTTTTAAAAATTCCAAGTATATCAGTAAATAGTTATTTTTAGAACACTGCAAATATAATACTGATTTTTTAAAACATATTACAAAAAATTTATTGGTTTTGAAATACATTTAGTTTAAAAAGAATACGACATAATACATGTTATATTAATATTCATATAATACAGCCAGCATAAGTAATATACTATATTTCTAAGATGTGATAAATATTTATAGATTATCAAATGTTAACATTTAATACCTAACTAAAATGCTAGAATATGTTATATAATTCATATGTTGTAGGTCATTAGTTCCAAACATTTAATTTTACACTAGTTTATACATTTTATACTACACATTCATAACAATTATAAAAAGGCAACACTAGTTTATATTAGTGCATTTATATTCACACTGCCAGAGCAATAAAAATATGACTAGATTAATCAATAGTATGAATGTACTGCTGTATAAACAATTGATATTATAATATTAATAAATATCAGATTTATTATCATGTTTTTTTTATGATAGACAACCTACTTATTATAATAATGACTGGATTAGTTTCATTGTCAAGATAATATATATAAGCTGACCTCAATAAATCACAAATATTAAGAATAATTATTGTTATCATTAGCATTATTTATTAGAATAAAGAATAAAATGTAAATAAGAATACAAGTATTTGTTTTATTTATTTTTATATTTTAAATTATCATTTTCCGATTATTAATATTTTTATTAATATATTTTATTATAAAAATAATCTAGTTGTGTTTTTCACCCAATTACATTTTGATATAATTAGAGTATACTGTATTACATATTATTTATGAAATAGTACTGTTTATAATCGATAAAAGTCATTGATTTTGTCAAATATTTAATTTATATTTGATTTTATTATCTGAATAATTTCTATTAAATATATAAATTGATATTACATTTGTAATATTAATAAATGATTTTTTATAATGTTTTAAATAAATGAAGGTATTAATAATATTTTTTTAAATTTTATTATTATTTATTTTTTTAAATTAAAATAGTGTTTTTTTCTATTTTTCTTTCTACTAATATATATTGTTTTTTAATGGCTCGAATACTTGTTTTGATTTTAACTATTATTAACAATATTTAATAAATTCTTGTCTATATATTTATACTCATGTTCAACTAAAAACATTTGTATTAAGCTTATTACTATAAAATACACACCAACATCTACATCCACATTTTTAAATCTTTAACTGGGGTTTATAATAATAAAAATGTAATGCTAATGTTGTATTTGACTTTTCTTATTTTTAACCCTGGTCAAAGATGGATACACCTTTAGATGGTGTATATTTTATTATTATCCTCAATACAGTCGTTTTTCAACTGAGTTTATATTCAAGTGTAATTCAAAATTAATTATTCAAAAGTAATTAGAAGTTTGATAAAAAGGTTATTACTATGCCATTTCAGGCTAATCTAGCATTTATAATCGAATGAAATTCAGTCACATGTATACAATTTTCAGTGTTTTAAATAGTATTTAAAGGATATGTCATTTATAGTAATTTTCTTACCATTGTAAGTATAAGTAAATAATATGCACCATAAACCTTTTATTGCATTTTTTTAATTTGCATAATGCCTCAAATAAAAAAACTATATTGACTTCAGGTTGTCTATATTTTTACGTCTATTTTCTACGTCTATACTCCTTTTTTTAAATGCTATTGAATAGCGTGTAGTGGGAACATTTATTATTTTGAAATAGTTTATGAAAGTTATAATTTTTTTAGAATATTATTTTACAATATAGTTTCTGTAATTTATAATAATATTAAAATACATGTAAAAGAAAATGTAATGCACATTTATATTTATACTATTTGTTTTATTATTTCAGATGTTGCCTTCAACTGTGAATGTGTCGCTGCAAAGGTTAAATTATTAGTAATTGTCTTGAATTCTCGTTAGTATAGTCAGTATAATACTACTGACATATTTGTTATTGATTTATTTTTAATATATATGCAATAATTTTATTAACTAAAACAGCACTTAAAAGCAATGTATGACACAAAATATTATACGAAAAGTCAGTAAGTTATTAAAGCTTGCATAATAATTCTAGCAAGTAAAGGGATATTAACAAGTGATGACCGATCTCTTGCAAAGTACCTACTACATACCATTACAAATGTTAACTAAATCATCATTTTATGCCTTACAAGTTTTTTAAATCTATAAAAATCATGTTTTATAATGGCATAACGTTTCATATTTTTGAAGTTGTAAATGGTATATTTTTAAAACGTGGCATCTATTATGTGACATGATTTTTATTTATTTTTTAATATAATACTTAAGTGTATTCTTAGTTATTGCATATCTTTCTCTGAGAACTGCCATTACGTTTTAATAAATGGCAGATAGTTTAAAACTGATGCCTACCTTCTTTCAGACTTCCTGTCCAATTTTCAGTGAGATTCTTCTCAAGAAGCACAGTCAATGAGAAACACTTCAAGCTAGTTGTTGCAGGTGGAGGCTCTGGTGGTTGTGGTATTGCTTCCAGGTTCTCTCGAAAACTTGGAGCCGGACACGTCGCCGTAATCGATGGTGCTGAGGTATTCCCAGCTCTACTACTTTCCTTGACTTTATTAGAATTATTTTAACTAACATATTATGATGTTTTTCAACTGTCGTTGGAAATAAAAACAACTGCTGACTTTGTCATATTTAGAAGAAAATTATATTGATTCTAAATCAAAAGTGTTTAACAAAAATGTATTCATGCAAAATGCATGATTTGCAATTGTTTAGTTAAATTACCTTTATATTAACCACTCCGTTATTTTCTGCAGTTTGGTGATATAATTCGAGATTAGAATTACTTCGCCAGACACTATTTTATTAAATTATTTATTAGATGATCATGTTGTTATTTACTTACGAGTATATTTAAATACTGTTATCCAATAAATTAAAAAATTATTGGTTTGCTTTTGTAGTATTCTATTTACCTACAATGCATATACATTGTATGTTAGTTTAATTTTATATATACACTCCATAGAAATATAATAAATATAGAGATACATTATTATTAGTTACTAAAAATTGTCTACTGTTTTTTTCTAATTAGTTTTACAAATGTCTCTGTTAAAAATTTAAGAAATGAGGAAGGCTTCAACTTTATTCATTTTACTTGTAACTTTTATTATACTTCAAAATCAAAGACAAAAAGTAATAATGTCAACTATTATTTTATTAGTAATACTTAATGTTGTATATTTCAAAATTGAATGGGCATACATGTTTGAAATTACAAATATATATGTATAAAATGAAAATATAATAATGCTTTGTATATATTGAATATCAAAATATGTAAAGAGAAACATTTATACCAATATTCTGGAAAGATAATTTATTTCTGATATATATATCTACTAAATCTGTCTGAATACTTTTCGATATTCTTCAATAAACTTGTTTATTTGTTAACTTTTCTATACAAATGCTTGTACAAAAATAAGAGTTACATCAGTTGTTGTGAAGAAGGGTCAATCTAGATCACGTACTAACTAAATTATAATAATTTAAACAAAAAGCATTCACAGAAAATGCCTATGTAAAGTAGACTTATAACCCACTTTTCTTGAAATGTGAAAGTTTACGCATTTTATTTAAACTCATGAGGCGCGAAATTAAATTTCAAATTACTCTAAAATTTCAAATGAACGCTTATCAAGCTCGAGTAAATATGCATTGAGATATATTTACTCTTATATACATACTGTGCAAGAAAAAGAAAACTAAGTTTCCTTATTGTAACTAAATCTTTGATTTGTACTAATTTCACTTCGCAACTCAAGTAGACAAACTAAGATATTCATTGTACAAGCTGTTGGTCATGGCTGAAAATAAGGTACCAGTTTCAACAATTATCTACTAAATTACAAGACGCAATTCTAGAGTGGCAGTTTAAATTTAGATTTGAATCATGATCTTTAAATGGTTATGAGTTTTAGTCAGAAAGAGCAAAATATATCTGGACTTCACAGTCTTGTAAATTGTTGAATTAGTGTGAGCAACGCAATATTGGAACATTTAATGTAATTTCAGTTTGTGAAATATATTATGACAAATTTGTGCATTTCTATTGAAAGTACCTCAATTTCAAAGCATTTTTATTGCCTATTTTGTGTTCTTTATATAATAAAAATTTGTTAAAACCGTTTCTTAGATGATTTGTTTTTAGTGTACCACACAGATTTGTGTGAAAGTTATAAGTCATCTTTAAGTGGTGCCAATTTCGCTGGATGAAACAAGCGTCTCATTTCAAGCCTGTTGTTTTCCAGTCTGCTTTAATCCTACATTTCGGATTATATGTTTGTGATGTAGGCTCAGACAGTCACTTGTTTACCGGCACTATTTCAGCGTCACTACTACCAGCCCCTCTGGACTCTTGTTGGGGGCGGTTTGAAGACCCTGGAGCAGTCTAGGCGTAACATGAAGGACGTTTTGCCTCCGAACGCGGAGTGGATCAAGGAGTGGATTGCCAAGTTTGAACCGGAACAGAATGCGGTTGTCCTTAACGACGGTCAAAGGGTACACATAAATTAAATATTATTAAACATTTGTTTTGTCGTGAAAAGTGACCCTGAAATAGCGTATTAGGTATATCATTAGCATTTCTAAAAGTAGAAACACGGAGACTTAGTCAAATCATTTATTTCAATCGTTTTCAATCAACAAAGTACTTGCATCCTCGGTCAACTGGTAAGTCTACAAAAGCAAAATAAGAATAATTATTGAAATTACTTGGTTCAGTGATATAACACACAAATAACTAGTGCATCCCTACATTTCTTGCATACTCATATTCACCTACGTTTGGTTACTTAAATATTTAACAGTCATTAAAGGTAACATTTTAGAAATATCGAATATCGAATGCTGTTTTAAGTAATAATTTGATCAACTATTTATCATTTTGTTTGTAGTATACTTGGGATATCCAAATCCTGCTCAATATAACAATTTCATTTTGCGCTGTATGCATGTCACAAGTTTTACAGATTTATAAT
Source organism: Invenusta paracnida (assembly GCA_036023295.1). Classification (NCBI taxonomy): domain Eukaryota; kingdom Metazoa; phylum Platyhelminthes; order Proseriata; family Coelogynoporidae; genus Invenusta; species Invenusta paracnida. Next base: position 10,022 of record JAYRBW010111403.1, read on the forward strand.
TTGATGCTGAATTTAAAAGCTTCTATTTTCAGAATGTATTACAGTTGTATGTATTGTTATTAATCAACTTTGATAATGTCTTATAAATGGGGGTTAACTGTATTACTATTGCGGTATTAATAATAATTCTTGAACTGTTTACCTATTTTTCTATGAGTATATTCTTAGCTTTGTTTTTAACGCATCGTAATATTTAGTCGATGTTAATGGTATTCTTTTATTTCTTGTACTCATCCAGTTTTACCCTTATATCCATCCCTGTCGGTATAGTAAGTTGCAAGCGAATTGTTTACAGTTTCGTCGTTAAAAGTGTTCGGTTATAGTTTGGTTATTCTTTCACAATTCACTCTGTTTCTAAAACTATCCAGATTGCAAACATATTAGTTATTTAAAGAAACTTAAATCCGAATTCTTTTCTTTTAGATTTCTTACGACTATTTGATTGTGGCTCTGGGAATCCAGTGTAATTATAATTTGGTAAGACAACACTTTCTTTATGTAAATGAACATATTATATACGTGACTTATACGTCAATCTTGCCACCTGAATAGAATAAACCTTTATCATAGTTTAATAGTTTTTGTTATTTACTTTGCTTTTAAGTTATTATAGACTGTGTCATAATCTGTAGAGTAACTGTTATATTTTAATTAAGAAATCGGCGTCACCCGCCTTAGCCTTAGTCCATGTATCTCTTCTCGTGTACGGTCCAGATTCCTGGCTTGGAAGAAGCACTCTCGAAGGACCCCAAAGTCTGCTCCAACTTCTCGGCGAAGACGGTTGAACGGACCTACGCCGCGTTCAAGGCCTTCGAGGGCGGGAATGCCGTCTTCACCTTCCCCAACACGCCGGTGAAATGTGCCGGTGCACCGCAGAAGATTATGTACATGTTTGAAGACTACCTGAGGAAGGTGGGACTCTTTCTAATATAATCAATATTACAAAGTGTAGAAACATTTTTTAAAGAAAAATAGCTAACAATCAGTATACTCGTATATGTCTTTTTATTTTATATTTTTTGGCAGAATATTAAAATATGTATATTATATATGTACTCCTAAATAAACTAAAATTCTCTTTTTGCATATTTTATAATCCTTTCTATAATATAGTGTAGTTTTTTAGTTTTTTTTTATTTAGTTCCCAAATTTTATACACACATTAATTCATATTTCGCATACAGAATATTGATTAAATATTCTATGAAGCGAGAAATATGTCACCTCCCAATAAACAGTTATATCATTTTGTTTCCTTGACAACTAAACAAATAATGCACAATTGGCTGTATGCATAATACATCGTAAGCTGTTTGGTTATTAATTCTGAGTGCTTATAGGTGATTATTGTCTATTTTTGCGAATTAATTCTTCAAAATATCCACGATATTATGATCTCGTCAACCAGTACAAATGTTATGCTATGTCTGCATCACGGTTATACCTTAAAACCTGAATATCCCTATTTCCAGACATATACACGCTATACCGCGCGCATAGTCGACAGTTAGATATACATAATATTAAGGTTTTGATAGGTATGGAATTGGGGTTGATTGCATACGGCACTCATCTTGGTGTATGCATGTGATAAGGCACATAGGTCGTGCAGCCAAAGAAGTTCCATAAGTGACAGTATACATACATACGATATTGGACTGTACTGTACTGTACCACATGCACTTCATCGATGGCTAATCGTCCTATATCGAACTGTTGTGGTTACTGTAGAAGTGCGAATGTACTTTAACTTTACTGGCAGCTGTATGTTATTTGAAATTATCTTTATTTTATTCGATTTTATATCGATTATTAATAAATAAGAATTTTGTTTGATAGGTAACGGGTAATCTATAAATAATATAGTAGGTAACATTAAACACAACATTATTGATTAAATATTGGCGTGAAAATGTTTACCTCTATTTTGACTGGATTAAAAGTAAAATACAGTTTTTTTCGACAAGTTCGCAGCTAAATGCGTTTAATCAATAATATAAGGACATTTGTATCAATAAACAGCTTTGAGGAACTATTATAGTCGATGATACGAGTAGATTATTTCACCAAATAGTTCTTATTTCTTTTACATATATTTTAACTTACAGTAATACTGTTATATGCTGTATATTTTAGATGTTTTTCATTGAAATATGTAGTTATTCCGATGAAATATAGACGGCCGACAAAACAAATACGTCTACGTCAGATGAAATATTGAGAGATCTGAGAATAGAATTTTTAAATCGTGTATTTTGTCAGAGCAAATGCTAACAAGGCCATATCAAATGCGTCCACATCAAACCCTAGAGTTATTATACAAAGAGTTTCCACGCTTATTCATTTCATATACATCGTGCTGTAAATTGTCGTCGATATAAAATCGTTTTATTTTAATAAATGTTATGTACATTTTGTATTACAAAAAATAGTATAAATGTTTACATATATTACATTTATTTTAAGAGCAAAAATATATATTAATATAATTATAACATAATATGTAAATGACAGTAAAATATAAGTTATTGCCTATATATCTAACACTGTTTTATCACATAAATTGTTTCAATGTTGTCAGTTTTTGTATAACTTTTGCCAACGCTTTAGGGTAGGTAAATAGTAGTAATGACCTGTATGTAAATCGATGATTAGAGACTATTTCTAACTTACTCTATGCATCAAATATTGACTGAGCATTGTTATGCATATATTCTGTTTCGTCTTAGATCGAAGCCTTTTATATTTGTATATAATTTTTATAAAATTGTATACAATTATTCATATTGCACACTACTAGGTATATACATATATCGACATGGAAGTATCTAAAAAAAAATAATATAGGTTAATTAAATGAAATATATTATAGGGCCTAAAACGTTCTTATCGTCAAGGACATAAATTCACCGCTAACTTATTTTATCTTATATTGATTTATATTATCCTATCTTAACAATTATTTTGCAATTAATTAATTGATTTTCATAATATATAAAATTAAATTAAATAATTTTACATAAAGTATTAATATATGACGGAAGCGGTTGAACAACATTATTGAAAACAACTTTTTACAGACATCAAATTTAATCTTTTTAAAAATCTACACTCTAATTAGTCTCAAATTGAAAATGTTTAAACTAATTATTATCCACTATATATAAAAGACATGACGATTACATTTGTATTTATAGTTAATTGCTTGCAAAAAGCGTCAGTTTGTATTTAAAGTTATTTCTATCGCGGTTTATCTAACGACTATAACATAAATTGAAATTTGTGCGTCCAGATAGATACTAATCTCTTCATATTTAATGTTTATTTAATTGAATGAATTCATATTTCTGTAGACAATCTATTCATAATGCAATTATGCTCAGACTATTTGCTAGCTGCCAAGACACAATGTACTGTCATGCATATATAAGGTATATTCACCGGCCCTATACGACATTTGCAGCCGAAATGATTAAGTAATTCGCTTAAAGCGAAGAAAATGTCTTCTAGTGAAGTATTTATTGCGCATAATTCAGAAAAGAAAGTCTAAACTACAACAGGTTGCATTTAATTTATAAGATTAACCTTTTTTACTCTGCACGAATTTTACTGTTTGTGTATTAAAACCACATTTAAAGTTAAATAACATATATATAGGAGGTTATAAGTACTGTATATTGCCAAGCTGTTGACGCTTGTATCAAATAATATTGGACATTAAGATACATTTTACGGAGTTGAAACGAATATTATTAATCAGTTCAACCAGTATTCATTCGTATTCGTTCACCAACCCCGCGTTACAACACCAACTTGATGGAAATCAGTACTACAGAAAGAGTAACCAGACAATCTTCAATGATCACTCAAAAGTGTCCGATTATGCAAACTGGAGAGCGTTTGCACATGTGCGCACCTTCCTGTGGATCACGCTGTTTCCTACTTCTTTAGGAACATAAGCAATACCGCTACCTTATCATTTTGTTGTATATTCTTATTGTATGTAGCTACAGCTCACACTTGCTCTATGGGCAATTGGAGACAATGTATAACTGCTTACAATGGTTATGCTACTATTAATACTAATAATTAGTTTTAACTTCATGTCTTTTATTTGGATATGTAACGTAAACTTATTTTACAATATTCCCGAAGAGGTCCAGCCATTGTAAATATATTATTGTTACATTTGTAATATTATTACCTTTCTATGGTATTCAAATATATTGAAAAATTATATACAAAGTCACTTTACTGGATTGTGACTTCTATGGCAACGTGAAATGCTTGACAGTTGACGAGATAAGCCTATGAGTATTCTCTCTCTCTCTCTCTCTCTCTCTACTTTTCTTTTGAACTCCTCCCCGAAAGTAGAACAACAAACGTGACGCAGCCGAGATCCACTACTTCACCTCGCTTGGGGTACTTTTCGGAATCAAGAAGTATGCCGACTTCCTCAACACGGTCTGCCAAGAACGCAACATCAAAATTCACCTCCGAAACAATCTAGTTGAGGTAAATCTACCCATCTTCGGTGGGTTACGTAGTATGTATGGGCCAAAGTTGGGCGTTCTTGTACTTAACTTCGGATAGAGAATTCCACATAGTACTCCCAATCGTATGTTCTCTAAGGATATTTCGTATGTTTCCATGAATCTTGACTACATTAATCGTATTCTTTTAATTACTCGTATATTCAAAAATTAACTCTCGTCTACGAAAGCATATTTGGCTATTATTACTCCAGTTTTGTTATTTTTGTAATAAATGCCAGTATTCTTATGAGTAAAAGGGGTATATTTACAAAGTATACTTTTTTTCAAATTTAAGGCTTGTAGACATAATATTATTAAAAATTACGAAAGTAGTACAAGAAAATTGCGTATTATATTTGTATTGTACTCTATCATTATGATTTTATTTTATAACATTATATTTTATCTCTGTGTTGTTGTAATAATATTGATTAAAGGAAAAAACACTTCAATTACAGGTGAAATCGGCTACTAACGAGGCAGTTTTCGAGAATCTCGACACTCATGAAAAAACTACAATTAAGGTAGAGGCTCCCGTTTTCTTTAATATCATAACCGACCTATTTTCTTATTAGAAACCAGCATTGTCAGAGTAAAATACTCGATAATTGTATTCTGTAAGAATTTAAAAGAAACATCACCACACTACTTGTAATATTTTAAGTAATATTTTAATGGAAATAGTATAATCTTAAGGAGCCCAAATTCCAATAAAAAGTAAATTATTAAAGCCAAAGATATTGAATTGTTTATCTTTTCATTACCCTAATGATAGAATTCAACCTCTTTGATTAAAGCCTTATATTTCTTTTTAAAACAACCTATTAAGGGAAATAGTGAGAAAGATTGCATATTCAGTCAAAGAGCGTTTGTCACTGAGCTTTGTTCCCGGTGTTCGGCTCTTTATGAGGAAGGCATCTGTTGCTCGTAGTTGCTGTGTCCTACCTCAAAGTCGAAGTCATCTCCGCAGTAAGATCAGCAGTGGATGAAGATAGAGCTTGACTGGTTCTTGTAGTTCTCCCTGGCTCTGATGTTATTTGCCTGGATGGATGAGCCGATGTAGAGTTGACTGCAAAAGTATGTTACATTTAGCCGAATAAACACAACAGTTTCTGTGGCAGATCCACTCGTTTTTAATCGAAAAGCTTGTAAGGATTGATATTATCACATTATTTGGTTTGTTAGAGAGAAAGTTTTCTCAATATCTTGCAGATTTTAAGCAAATTATAGTTTTACTAATCAAAATGTCTGCCAATAGTTTATCAACGTTTTGGGAATATAAATGCGCACTGTTAACACTGAAATGCCAGTGAAATAGTTGACTTTGATGCTGATATTAGTAACATTAATGCACATATAATCTGAAATGATACATGCCAAAAGAAACCAAAACACTATTATTAACAAACTATAAATAATATTAATGTGTGATGTGGTTATCGATCAATTGCAAATATAATGAAGTATGTTTTGCAAATTTTATAGGAATTTAGCACTATTCTTTTTATAGAATAACTTTTTCCATGTACTAAGGATTCTCTAATCTGCTTGAAAATTGATGACTCTCGCTAGGATGCCTTAAGCATATCCAATCACATATGTTGGCCTGCAGTACAACCTGCTACACCCCCCCCCCTTAAGCCTATCCAATCACATACGTTTGCTTGCAGTACAACCTGCTACACGCCACACCTTAATCCTATCCAATCACATACGTTTGTTTGCAGTACAACCTGCTACATGCCACACCTTAATCCTATCCAATCACATACGTTTGTTTGCAGTACAACCTGCTACATGCCATACCTTAATCCTATCCAATCACATACGTTTGTTTGCAGTACAACCTGCTACATGCCACACCTTAAGCCTATCCAATCAAATGCGTTTGTTTGCAGTACAACCTGCTACATGCCACACCTTAAGCCTATCCAATCATATACGTTTACTTGCAGTACAACCTGCTACACCTTAAGCCTATCCAATCACATACATTTACTTGCAGTACAACCTGCTACACCTTAAGCCTATCCAATCACATACATTTACTTGCAGTACAATATGCTACACGCTACACCTTAAGCCTATCCAATCACATACGTTTACTTGCATTACAACCTGCTAAACGCTACACCTTAAGTCTATCCAATCACATACGTTTACTTGCATTACAACCTGCTACACGCCATGCCTTAAGCCTGTCCAATCACATACGTTTACTTGCAGTACAACCTACTACACGCCACACCCCCCATGGGGCCAATCAACTGCACCCATGGAAGCAGTCTTGTCGATGACACAACGGGATTCATCAGTTTGAATTCAGCCAATCTCCGTCACACATGTTTCCCAAATGTCTTCGGTATAGGCGACTGTACTAATCTTCCCACCTCCAAAACTGCAGCTGGAATATGTGAGTTGTACATTTAATAATTTACTCAATCTTTTTTATTTTTTTAAGCTGTTAATTGCGTAAGTAAATTGCAATATATAATGATTAGTTTAGGTTTTCTATCTTATTATGACAATTTTATCTATGAAATCAGTGTACATATATCCAATGACTGTATAGGTATTGCTCGGAAAAATAGGATACATTTAGTATCCATAATTGACAGAATTTAATTGTAAATTTATAAAATGTCACATGCACATACAGTATTATACATATTTTTATTAATTAATCAATTAAAATGACTAATTATCACAAAATAGATTTTAATTGCTATTTGTAAGCCTTTTATTGTTAAAAGGGGCGTTCATTATATTCAATGGGTTTTTTTGTTTTAAACGATTTTTTGAAATGTTTACAAACGTTATATTTTCATTTTTACATTATATCATATATCTACTATATTATGGTATAATATTTCTAATACTCTAAGAAAATTAAAACTGAGTTAACTAAAATGTATTTATAATACTAACAACTGAGAATGAAATTGCACGTTATTATTTAACTGTTACCAAACATTGAAATGATTCACTGAAAGCATTAATTTGTTTAAATTACCCAATTTATGATTTGTAATTGACTATTTTGTATTTAAACTAAAATTTTAATTATCAACTAATTTTTCTGATTGTTTATTTTCAGCTTCTCAGTCGAAGGTTGTTTACCGCAATCTTTCGACTGTAATGAATGGGTCGGACGATCTCAAAGCAGAGGTACGTTTTATGTCCGTCCAGTTATATACGGATTAAACCATCCTAAGCATAGTTTAGCGTTTACAGAAGATCATGAAATCAATTGCTATAGTACTATATGATGTGCATAAATAATGTGAAAAATAACAGATGTTATACTATCAATCTTGTTAATCCTAATCGTTTAAGTATTTAAATAACTGTTTTTTTTGTGTACTAACCCATTCAACTGTGAACTAACCCATTCAACTGTGTACTAGCCCATTCAACTGTGTACTAACCCATTCAACTGTGTACTAACCCATTCAACTGTGTACTAACCCATTCAACTGTGTACTAACCCATTCAACTGTGTACTAACCCATTCAACTGTGTACTAACCCATTCAACTGTGTACTAACCCATTCAACTGTGTAC
>JAYRBW010111414.1:0-18120 GCA_036023295.1 Invenusta paracnida
AAATATATTTTTAAAGAGCTAACACATTTTACGCTTATTTCAATTCTTTTATGATATGAGCTAACACACTTTTTGACATTTTTGGCTAATAATAATATATATTTCTAGGTTTACATGTGATATGCATGTATGACCAAATTGTCATTCCTAGTATATTCTGTTGTATAATATAAATAAACTACAGTAAATGTGTGTAGTAGTATTCATTACTTGATTTACATAATATACCTATGTGTTTATATTTATTAACAATTGATAAAGAAAACAATGAGGAATGTTAATATTTAGTACAATTAGACATAAGTAGTTAGTTTTTAATTGATAAAGTGTTTAATGTTACAATCTCAATAGTACGCATAATAATGAGCAATACTTAAATTTTTTAGTAAAAATTATATATTTACGTATTAATTCATAATTAATTAAAAAATATATACACATAAGTATTAAATAAATAATATATATTTCCAGATGACATTCTGAATGATATATAAATAATATATACAACATAAATGAGGTTACTTGTATATAGGTATATTTTCAAGAATATTTTATTTCGCTTATACCAATTGATATACTTAATATTGTGTTTAAATATCTCACATTTTACTTCCATGAAAAAAATTACGCCATTACTTATATCGTGCGTTGCTAATAAACGTGAACAGTTGAAAACTGTGCCCCATGGTAACCAACTGTAAAGGACTGGGGACTGGGGCCACGGGGGCGCAAGCACGTGGCTGATCATTTCAGCACGATATACTAATAAGCCTTTCAAGGTTCTTTCTCCTCTGGTCTCCATATGCATGCGGTGCGAAGGGTGGTTCATGATTTATTCCGGATTGGCTGTAATATATAGAGATCACATTTTATATATCAACATAATTATATATACTCATGCTTAAAATCGGTTAATATAGCATAAATTTACAAATAAAAATATATGTTTGAGTAAAGTATTGCGATAGTAAACGTATACCTACCTAAAATATTGCCTAATTATATGTAGGTACATTATTATATAGTTGTTTGGAAGAAAGAAAATCTATTTATATAAATATTAATAGTCTTTCTTAAATATCTAAAGTTGAGGTTTCAATAAGTTTGTTATATTATATAGTTTGTATTTTGGTTAAAAGTCGCAAAAGTTCTTTTAGTGAATATTTTGAAACTTATTTAAAAAAGCCATTTAGGAAAGTTGAAAAAATATTGCCTTCTTCGGTATTTAATTATTGATTATTGATTTAAGTTTCAAAAACAATTATCCTCCTGGCAGAGTTCCCAAGATTCTAACAATGCCTGCTTCCTCGCAGCGCAATGTATAATTTAAATTGTAGTTATAAGTAATGTTTTCGCATATTCGTTTATATTCTTTAAGGAAGTTGTGCTACATTAATATTTAACGATATAATCAACCTCGTATGTATAGGAACTTAAGAGTACCTAAATATTATAAGTGTCAACGAACTACTTCTGAAAATTGCATTATGTAGATTTATTTTATTATTAAACACATGTATGTTGATGCATCGAATGATATCTGAGTGTGGCAATATCAATGTATATATGTATGTATGTATACCAACATATACCGGCTGCTGGTATAAGAGTTTCTTCTGGTGGTTGGCATTCATTGAATGCCCTCACAAAACACCATGTGTATGCTCGGAGAAAGCGCAATGCAACAATGGTCTTTTCACTACATTTCTATAGGAAACCTGACACAATTGTCGGTAGGTATAAAAAGAGGTATCGCAGTAGAGAATGAATACGCAGAAAACTACATCAGCATCTATCTATACTTCCACAATTGATGCGTTATTCTGGGCTATGCAATATAGACAACTATTGTAAGGTTTATGCTACAGTCCCTCTTATTATAGTTTGCCCCATAGTTCCACCCCATATATGAAATAGTTATGCGATTGCGCTGTTGTAGTTATTGTTAGTTTGGCTTTTCTTTCAGAGGTGCTCTCTTTATACTTGGCAAAAGTTGATTCTTTTGTTCCCATATCATTATTATTGACTTTTCATGTGTCGACCTCTCATATAGGTAAAGGTACATTGGCCAGCCTCATCACTTCTCTCTTTTCCATTTCGTGTGTGCTGTCCCCTTTCGTTTACTCCTATATATTATTATAAATATTAGTGAACTCCATTTGGAACACCAACACCTGTGTAAATGGAATATTGAAACGTAGCATTCAAAATAGTTTTGGATTTAAACGCATGGTTAAAAACTCCAGAGTGCTTGTGAAATCCCTCTCGTATTATTATACGAATGTGCATTTAAAGATCTACTTTATACTCATCAGTTCATTCTATGTTTCCAAATCGTATAATTGGTGTTTATTGATTTTTAAACAGATCTTAGTCTCAATTGAATATTCTGATACAAGGTTATTGTGAGAAACAATATCCCATTTGGAATTAATGAATATGAGAAGATTTGACCTTACTGATGGCTATAGTTAAGGCGCATATATAGCGTGTTACTCTATAAGGAAACAATATCGCATTATCTGAAGTGTGAAACTCATTATTGTTGACCGACCTTCTTTTCCTATTGAATATAAATCAAAATTTACCACTTAATTTACATGCAAATCATGAAAGAAAGGGGGATACTCCTGATTAAAGTGCTTTCCGTTTTTCACAATAACCTCAACACAGACAATACAATCCTTTGAATTGTGTTTGTCTTCTCATGATTTCCAGACTTTATAAAGAAGGCAAGTCCCACATACATACCGCTTTACACATTCAATAAAGAGAGTACTTTTTCTGGGAGTCGATGGGAGCATTTTCTATGTACCTATATAATATGTTATAGGCTATAGAGTCCGCATAAAGAAATAAGGTTAATATGGTATATAAAGAGAATCTCAGATCGTTTAATAATTATCCTGTCAATTTTAATTCTTTGCCTTTGACACGGCTTTTGTTTGCAAGACAATTGAAGACGTAGGGCGAAGGTAACTTCTCTTTGTGGGCATGCTGGTAAAAATGGTTCTTGCTATAGCGTAGACTATGCAGTAATTGAATGCAAGTTATGATCTTGGCTCACTATAGGATTAGCCTTTTTATAAGTTCTTTACTCTTCATATTATTCAACCTGACACTATAATATATGCGCACTAAAACAATTGAGTTTAAGACGCATCGATCGTAACAATCGCATCACAGTGCTCACTTTTAAATTAATCTCTATAGTCGGGCAGATCAAACTTTCAACTGACTCTCCATTGACATAATGTGTTCGTAGAAAAAATCTTTTTTAAAGAAAGTCGGCATCTCGTCTGTGTGCCGTTATCATCAGTTTTTAGTCAATTTTCTTTATGCAATGAAGCTTGTCGCTTTTAAAGAAGCAGTCAGAGTCAATTTCTTGTGACTTGAATTAAACTTGCCCTCAGTCCTTATAGGCCATATATAGGGGTGTGGATGGAGGATATCTCAATTTCTGGCGTTTCCCGATTGCCCCAAAATCTTTTGTTTTTGCTGTGAAAGGATTTATATAATTCAAGGATATATTTATACGATTGATATAGAGGTATATATTTTATGATCACAGAGCCAAGGTGACAGTATAAGAGCAGTGGATTTCTTTCTTTCGGTAGTAACAGTTCTTGGACTGAAGTTCGAATGAGTTGGAAGTTGCTTATCGTGAATTTTTAAGAAGAATTACTTGTCAATTGTGTTTTCCAATTTGAGTATAACATATAATGGTATTATCACATGGGCATTGAACTTCTTACACAAATGTATTGATTGAAAAATGCACTTTACTGTTATGCTTTTCATGGAAAACTGAGTGAAATTAAAAAGAAACGAAAAATTGAGGAAAATAACTCTTATGAAAAATGGTGAGTTCTGATTTTGTATAATTATTTACAAATTAATAAAGCAATTTAAGCATCGCATGTTTTGTGTGTATTAAATGTTTAAAAATTATTCTTATTTGAAATATTTAAATACCACAGAATAAGGTTAAATTATTCATATAGATATTAAAATTGATTATATATATATACTCGTATATTTATGAAGTTTTAATAAACATAATTATAGATAAAGTATGTTTTAATTTAGTAACATGATTCAGTTCATTTAGTTTAGAATTAGTTAAAATTTAATCTATTTAAGAATCTTAAACTCGTGATATAGCGCAATTACTAAGTTTTTTTATATGGCATTATAACTATACCCCAAATATAGCATTTGTTTTTGGCCAATGATTTATATATGTCTTCATATTTAAATTTATGGGTAGCAACCGGTGCTGTGAGCATAACATTCAAAAAAGATATTCAACCTAGGCGTTTATGTTGTAAGCTCGTATTATGCGCAAAGCAATTTTACACTTCAGTATATAAAAAAGACATTGTATATACGTGAAATCTATCACTATAACGACGTCTCTAATCTGTGTGTGTTTATACAGCTATATAATAAATTTATCCACACACTCTAGAGACATGCACATACTTATGCATTTGGAACATCTTCATTAAGTGACGATGAAGCGCATGGCAGCATGTCTTCTTCATAATCTTCAAGTCAAGTGGAATAATGTTCCTACGACAACAACTGTCAACTTAATAGCAATTACGTTTAGTGGCAGGGCAAAAATCTATTTTCTTTCTCTCTCGTCTGAAAATTAATTGCTTCACCGCTTAAAACTATATGGTAATTCTTAAAAAAGTAAAATTAATAAACCCAACTAAACAAATATCCGCTCCTTGTTTTTACATTTCCCTCCATTTTTTTCTCTCCACTTTAGAGAGCCAGCTAGAGAGAAAGCAGCCGGGGAATTCCCCGGTAGCACAAGGCGGCTGAGTCACATCAAGTCCGCGCGCAATTGTTTCCATCATGACGTTGTACTGCCGCGGCACATGGCTCTTCTTGTTCTGTCGTCCCCCTTGCCTCCTTCTCGTCCTTCTTGATCTACGTTGAAGAAAGGAAGCAACACGTAGCGACGACACGCTGAGACCGGGTGCACCCTTCGTCTACGGGGGAGTAGATACGCAATCAGCCAGTCAGTCAAACCAACTTCTTCAGCTTCCTCGTCTTCAGCAGGCAGTCTGACTTAGGTATACGAAGGTAAGACAAGAGAATTGATGTATAGAATAGAGGGGGGATGTCTAAGGGGATGATGTCCGGGAAACAATGAAAGAAGCCTTTTTGGGATATGTACCATCAGATATTGGAATTGGATCGAGGGCTGCAAAAAAACGCATTTTTTCCTGGCTTGAAAACAAGGGGCTGGGCATTAAGATTGGCACATAAGGATGATGTTAAAAGTTTTTAACCGATTTTAGAGGAGCCCAGTTTCGATCTGAATTGTCTAAGTGGTCAGAGCTATCTATGCATATTTCATACTTAAAAGAGGTGGATTTTATATCTTATGTGTAATTATAAGTTGACTGCCGTGAGAAAGTTAGCATCCGTATTGATGCGCTTGTTTATAGGGGTGGAGATGGAACTATATATAAATGTTTATCTAAACTAGTCTATACGTATAAGATGAAATAATCCGATAAATTTCGTTAATTACGTTTCTTAAAAACTTAAAATGTGTTTTCATGATATATTTATTGTTATATAAAATATAGTAGGATTTTTCGTTATTTATACAAGTAGGTATAACTTATGACATATATATTAGTATATTTATTGACGCCAGCTTAACACGCATTTAAAATTTTCTAATAATTAAAAAATGACAAATTTTGTGTACTATGTACATATGTATGTCTTCTGTAGAGTAAAGCTGATCATATTATAAACATGAAAACAGTCCTATGTGACACATTTGAGTGGCCTAATAACGCCAATTGCAATCAGTTTTCCGGTATAATGTGCGTTGTTGGAGGAGAGGGGACGGGACAAAATTCTCTTTTTGTGAACAACATGAAGGAGATAAGAGGGGCACGTCAAATGCCCTTCTATATAGGGCTCCCGAACCTGGCTTCGTAGAACCGTACTCACAACTCAATTGACTCCCTATCTGCAGTCACAGTATAGCTCACAGTGCAGTGTTGAGCTGCTCAGCCTTTTTGTAACGCTTATATACGATTGCCCCTCGGTGTGCTTGAGAACGCGCTCCGCTCCCAACAGGAGACGCGGGGGACAGGGTGGAACACAGCGGAACCCGAAACTTTGCAAGAGGGACGGCTGTGCGTGTGTTCCACTATACGACAGTGCCCAAAATAGAATTGATAATTTGCCTCCTCAGAAAGTCAACGTACGTATTTATACATATGGTATAGGTACCCGTATGCTTTTCCTAATGGTGACTTGTGTCACAACAAAGTGTATAGGCACGAAGGCTAAAGTTTCCATCAGCATCAGCGTTTAGCAACATAGGCAAACTGGAAACCAGGAATTGAGGCTTGGTATAGGCTACAGTTAGTGCATTTCATGAAGTGGTTGGAGGGTTGGTAGAGTAGCAATATCTGCGGTCGAATGTTGGGGGTTGTTCACAGCCAGCGTCATGCCATCGCATTATAGTCCACACTCCAGTTATCCTCTCCTAAATCAGTCAACTGCGCGGTTCTCAGTTCCGCAGTTCCGGACACGTGTTCAGAGACGCGGGTACTTCCAGTTTACAGGAAGAAGCTTCATCTCCTGCCGGTTCGCTCTCTCAAATATATCCACATATATATTCTGCTTGAGCTTCTGTATCCACAAAATATATAAAACATTCTCCCCTTTAGAATAATGGTGTCTATCTACTTCAGATTCTAAAATTTATTGACAATTTAACAACATAATTATATCAATGCAGTATAGAGATTCTGAATATATATATTTTTTAATTTTCAGATCATAAACTAACCTAATTTATGTAGTATATATGCGATTTAAAGCTCCTGTATATAGGTACAGAATTAGCAACACATATTATATCGTCTCTCGCTCAGGTTATAATTACAGTCATATATATATATGTATATATAACTAATCAAGAAATTGAACGCAACAGTTTTATATAGAGGAGCCTTTATTCTTTGAAAATAATATAGTATAGCTGTGCAGGTGAATTATGAATTAATGGATGAAACATCCGCTCATCTATAAAAAATACTACACTTTATTATGACGGGAAAAATGAGTAATCCTTCCTGGAATCAAACATTCAAGGCGCACATATATTGAACCTTTATAGGGGCACCAACCGTTTCGTCATTTTATTACTATTCATAGTACCTATATATACTATATACTATAACAATGCTATTCTGTGATCGAGTTTTATTATATGGATTTATCGAGTATTTCAGTCTTATATAGGATTGCTATTATTAATATCAGTTTCAGTTGCATATATATGCAAAGAACATGTAGAATAAATAATTGTAGGTATAATATTTGTAAATATACTATGTGATTCTGCCTATATGATATACATAAATATGGTGTAATAATATTCAGTAATAATTATAAAATAGATTTAATTTGCTTTTCTATCACTATAAAAAGTGGCCTGCGATTTAAAATGTAACCCTTTCGTCTAAATATATACAAATGAAGATTCTGAGAGATTCTCGGATTTCAATTAGTCAAGATAGCCATTCGAAAGGGTCTTGTTCGTTTTTATAGAAGTAATCGAGAATTGAAGAAGGCCAGCCCTTCACCCTCCAAAGAGGATTGCATTTCGAATGAATCGAACGTAACAACACTGCCTTAAATCATGTTCTATTGCTAAAACATATTTAGAAAAAATTATAGGTAGAAGTATGTGTGTGTTAAATAGGCAACCTTATATATATTTAGGAATATATGAAAAAATAATCGAAAGATTATAATTATATATATGTATATATTGGAATTAAACTAACAGAAATATTGATATGAAAAAGAAATTTAAGAGATTATTTTGTAAGCTTAATTAAAAATGTTGCGTTTGAATATCAACGACAATGAATGCTGTTTGCCTTTAGGTACATGGTATTTCATATATTAGATATTTCCAAAATTATCAAACTATATAACTATTAGTATGCTTATAAAGATAATTAACACAATTTAACGTGAAATTGTAGTATAAAACTTAATGGATAATACTTATAACATTTCCTTAAATATATTGTTTTAAACGATGTATTAAATTTTAAACCATTTTAGGTAAGATTTTTGGCTTTCATTTTGAGTGTTGTGCACTATAATTGTGTATAAACATATATATTGAGGATTATTCAATATATATCATCAGTCGCATATAAAGATATTATAAGAAACAATACACTGTGTTAGTATTTGCAAAATGACGCTGTTTTGAGCACGGGATGTATACGCGGAGTTTTAGCTCGCTCTTGAACAATTGACTGATTATAATTAAATATTTCCCAGAGGGAATTCCCCCCACACTATTATATGCATCAAGGTACATCATCAGTATGCTACAGTACGCATATAATGTTTTTTGATCCCAACATTTGATATATATATATAATATATATAGATGTTTGAGAGGACCTCTAGAATGGACCTCGTGTGTCAATCCTAATGTCAATCAAGGTGTGATAAGCCAGGCTGACCAGGATATCATTAATGTTGCACGAGATACATTAACAGGGGTATGATTGCTTCTCCTCAGTATATGGACGTGTAGGAAATACATCCTTATATACATATAAGCAGAGGAGCTCATTTGCCTATGTGATAAGTACCCACACACTATATACATAATGTAGATTTGACTTTTTTCGGATATGCCATATACTGCTGGCTATTGTCTATCTGAGCATATGTAATTTAAAATATGATATTATAGGCATTGTGACTTACCTATAATATCCCATCTTAAATTAATCGAAAAATTTTGAAACTTTGTTGGTTATAAAATCGTAATCAATTCGGGAATGAACTAATGAAATGTACCTATTGTATATTAACTAGTGATAGAGAAATGTACCTTGATTAGTTCAGTTATTATGTATTCGTAATTATCCTACATATATGTGACTATATCTGTACGCAACTAAACCATAAATAACCTTAAAGCATTATAAATATATAATAAACAATTGATCCATTTTGGTTTCTGTTTTCGTTATAGACTCGTAGACTTAATTTCAATTAATTAATCAATTACAATTTTTAAAAGGTTAACAATTAGTAAATATACATCAGTTATTTTTAATTATATCAATTAATATATATATGCATAATCGTATTTTCATAATACAATGCACACATTTAAATTCATTATTTCAAATAGAATATAAATATACCATTTTTAACGACATATACATATATATATATACAATACTGACAGGATAAAAAGACAAGATAAGTTATTTTACCACATTTAGAATAATATTTTAAACGCATTTAAAATAAACCTTCGTATACAATTTCTTAACATTTAATTAATAAATTTAAGAGATATGTACTTCAGATCATGCCATTGACAATGTCGGAATAAAACTGTCTATAAGGTCACCCACAAAGAACACAATAAAAAGATTTCTTTTATTTTCAAATGCGTATTCTATTATTCTACAGAGGTATAAATCTACCCCATACTAGATTTTTAGAAATGCCAATAGGGAACAAAGATATACCTACAGACAGCCAAACATGTTTTTCATTTATTAAATTATATATATAGAAAGGTATTCACTTCAAATTATATCAATTAATCAGTTATTAAATCAAAAAATCAAAAACAAACCAAAGCCTTTTACTACTAAAATTATATTAGAGTACAAATATAATTTTAGTAGTAAAAGGCTTTGGTTGTTTTTGATTTAATTATAACGATGCTACTCGGGGCCAACTATCATAATCAGTTATTATTAGTATTCCTTTTTTCCTGCGTAATACCTTGTCCATTAATTTAAATAATTATTATTCAAAAAAACACAAATTGATTAGGTATGTTACACAGACTTTGTGTGATACACTTCCTAGCTATTGCTGAAACCACAAATATAATCGATATATTTTCATTGAATGGAAGTTTGAATAAGAGCTTTGGATAATCCCGTCGTATATAAGCGTTTTATAGTCAAATATCGGATCACTAACATTCAAAATACAATTCTACATAATATATGCGACAGCTTGACCAATATAAATTATTGACGAATATGTTTTTATAAGTAAAAAATATAATTTACCAATATATGAAATGTCTTTATGTATGCAGTAAAAATAAATATAATGCATGGTGCATGTCTATATATACGATAAATGTTAAGATTTCACTTTTAAATTATACATATTATAGTGACAATCGTCAGACTTTTTTGGAGAACATATAACTCTTTTTTGGGATAATAGATAATAATATTATGATTTTTTGTCAATTTAGATTGATGTTATTTGTGATTAAAATATGATTTATAGATGGAGATTTGGATATATGCAGCTTTGAGATATTATTATTCTGCGTAGGAATTGTGGCAAATATATAATCCGTCTATTAGCAGAAAATTCGATATAAGCAGATGAAATATGTATGTACGACGAATTAGACTAATAGGACAATTATATTACAAACAAATATGAATGCAGTATTTTAAAGAAATGGATCAGACCTTTAACAGGAACACAACATTTTTCTGGGAACCCGAAGAAGAATTCATTACTTCAAAGTTTTTCTCTTATTAACTACAATATTACCAGTTGTCTATAAAATTATTATACATATACTATCATAATATTGTATTGATATTATGATTAGGATCAATTAAGATCATTACTATAACACTGAAAATAACTATAAAATGCATTTACAGCAAATTATTTTTGATAGGCTGTATCCTGAAGCAGCGTTTAACTTCCCATTCAGTGACAATAAATTAATTTAATTGTTTAAATCTGATAAACAATTTTGTTGTTGTACTCTTTGATGTTCGACATTTTGAACTTGAATTGGGGTACGTATGACATTAGGATTCGTATAGAAATGAGCATAATATTTAAACTCATAGATAGACGGCTAGCTGTGCTGTGCTATGTGCTACTCATGACCCTATCAGCGTGCAGCTGTGCTGTGCTATGTGCTACTCATGACCCTATCAGCATGCAGCTGTGCTGTGCTATGTGCTACTCATGAGCTTATCAGCGTACAACGCTTTCTATATTATTATTTGTTAATAAAGATACCTACTATAAATAATTATAGTTCTACTGCTACTGGTTACACTGTGTTCTACCTTCTTCGGGCCTTATTACTACCTCATTATTATTCTATTTATTATTTTAACACTACTCAAAATACTACAATAATAATACCTCACTACATCACCCATGTTTCTTGTGAGCAGTTATAACCACAGCGCTTTCTTTCTGAACATCGGTATTATCCACAAATCTACGAAAAAATTAGTTGTAGATCAGAAGTAGATGGCCTCCCTCGGTTTAGTTAATTTATAATCACATAATTTAAATTTTTTATTGATAACAATATATACTTTATACTTAAATGTATAATTAGGTACTCATTTAATTACTTTTCTAATCTGGTGTTAATTAAATTTATCCAATTCATCCCATTTCAAGAATAGACTAGTAATGTTTCAAAGTTGAAAAGGTGACTTAATTTAATTGCCCTAGCGAAGATAGTAGAGGATCAATATTTGGAATTTGTCATAAAGTTGACACTATAGCGATTATTTAATTACTGAGATAGAAGATCAAAATATGGAACTTGCCAGACTAGCTAGCTCAATGAGCGCACAGTAATTTCTTTACCTCTATACTGCGAAATTTCTATTTTTATAACTCTAAGCATAAAATATGGACAGAAATGCATAAATCAATATTTTTACGTATATGATACCTATCTATAACAGTTAGACAGCTAAAGTTATCAGTGTTCTGCTTAGATCGCTGTAGGGGATATAACTGTTACAGCCTGAAAGCACGCAAACATTATTAATATATTGTTGAGTGAAGAAAGCGAGAACAAGAGTTCATATATTAATAATAATACTTTACTACAGCTCGTGAAGTGGATGAACTGTGACGCCATCAAGAAAGAAAGGAGATTTAAATCTCTAACTTGCTTGAAAAAAACGAATAAATTCACCACAAGTCTGGCTGGCATTATCGCCCAACATAACTGACTAGTCCACTTATAAGTTGGATAGTAAATCGCTCTTTACCGCCAGATAATGCATAAACACCAGTATTCAATTGGAGGCCAAGTTGATCTTTTTGGTAGTGTCACTTGCTCATAAGTCTCTTGTCTCCGCTTGTTGTTCTTTATAGTCATAGGGAAGGACTACTTCAGGGGCAGGCAGAGTGAGAATGAAAGAAAAAGCGAGAGAAAGCAGCTAATTTTGATTTATTTTTCGTCAAAATACTAAACGCTAATTAATTTCAGATGAAACTGTGAGACGCCTTTTTCTCCAAAGAGTTCTCAGCATATCTCACCTCTCTGTTATCTGCCCCTTTTGAGTCCCTTCACCAGAATCATCGAAGCCCCTCTCTCTCCTCTTGGGTATTTTTCTCGGTGTCTCTTCCCAAAACGCGATTAAACAGAGTAGCTCTCCGCTCTTTCAGAGAGCTTTCTCATTTCATTCTCTTTATCGACCGTTTAGCAATGATTTTACCTTTGTTTCACCACAGAAGAGTGGAAGCAGCATACTGATAAAATCATTTCACTTTTCCATATCGCGCTTAACATTTTTTATGCGAAATAGTCTCTGCATCATCGTCAGCAGCGTAGTGAGTGCCACCAAAATCTCCCGATTAACCATAACTCTCAACGCGCTATCCCTATCCTCCCTGCTTATCCGTTCTTCCTCTCTTCCAGGTCCTTCCCTCATACTGCTACAGGACCTCTTATAGAAGAGCAAAAGTCGTTGCATATTTAGAGAGAGGTGTGTGTGGGGGGGCGCACGGGAGGGAAATCTCAAATCATTTTCAGTCACCCCGTGAGAAAGAATAATGAATTTTTATTCACATAATCGACTATTCATTTTATCTCCCTGAAAAGCTGTTTTCTTTCTTTACCGACGTTTTTTGGTGAGGACAGAAAAGGGGGCATAGCCTGATCTGGGGGTTTATGATGCGGGTTCCACCATTTCCTCTTATACCTATATACATACATGTAAGTTGAAAACTTTTAGGGTTTTATTGAAATGGTTAAATTTATTGTCCGCATCTGAGTGTATTGTTGGCGTATTTAGTGCTTTCGTAAAAGAATGAATTAAGTAATTGTAGGACACCAGGACGCGATATAGATAGATACCATACTTAAATGCACAAGGTATATTATACATATATATTCACATATATTTTTGGCATTTAACTTTAAACGAATAAGGTGCATGATAGATTAATTAGACTCCATGACTTTAATTGCGACTCAACGCAAATTAAGTAGAAAAGTTAATTATTTATTGCTGCAGGATTTGAAATAAATATAATGTGAAAAATAATACGTTAAGAGTTGAAATCAATATACCTATAATATTATAAAATTATTAACAGTACCTACAAACAGTAAAAAATATTGCATATATCCAGATTTGCTTGAAGATTTAGTATAATTTTTTCCAAATTCATCATTTCATTTTTTTCAAAACATGTAACATGTTCTCCATCATACGCATATTAGTAGCTATGCCTTCTATAATACTACATTTAAGTTATGTGTAAGATGGGAGATGTTTGTATTATTAAGTAGCACTCTATCATTGTGGCAGCTCGATGTTATGCAATCCCAGAGGCGATGTATATGTGCCTATACTCTCGCGGCATCCTCGTCCTTAGCAAAACAATTCCTTCCTCATGATCAGTATGGATTCTTCATTTCGTGTTTACTAACGAATCTACTACACACCTATACAGCTTAATGTTTAATGCAGTGCCATCTGGCTGCAACGCTTTCTATATTAGTAGATAAGCTCAAGCGCACATTTACCGAGAAATGGGAGCATATCTAGAAGTGAGAAATTGGGGGTCGGCTCGGTGACAAAATCATCACCTTCCACGGGTGATGTCGGGACCGCGAGTATAGTGTATAAGTCGCAAGAGATTTGAAAGATTTGTCTTTCATGGTTGACGAACATGCGGATTCTAATGAGCATCCATGAAATATTCAGCTGCCTTTTGTTGTAAGGTATGCGTAATACAGATCTATAACCTATCTTTAGAGGATTTACCTTCTCCCTATAATGGATGACTGTATCCCAGATATGTACGTATTTCACGCGTTTTAGTATTATATTTATTAATGGAACATATATATGTCTTGTGTTATACATATAGTGGAATACGAAATGTAGTCTATACATGCAAAATATTCACATGAATATGGTGTATATATTTGACTGTCATAAGAAAAGATTAATTGATCTTCTCCAAAAATATTGCTATGATTAATTAAAGTACGGATTATTTATTTATGCATAAAAGATTCTATTTCAATAAATATATACAATCATAGAAGTATATTTAATAAAATAAATCTTATTCAATAAAATAGGAATGATAGTAACATTGTCATATAGCTTCTTCAAATTGATTTAAATGAATTGATGTCAGATTAACTGATATCCGTTAATAAATCAACGAATTACCGAATTTAAATAAATATTCGATAGTATAAAATGTCATATTTCGTTTATATGCGTTTATTCTGCAAGGGACTTTATTTTAACTATTTGTACTTTTAATTTTCGACATTTATTTGGCTCATTACAATCAATAGTTTTAGTCTTTCGTTAAATACGCATAAGTTGTTTTGATACAAGATAAAATTTGACAAAACCCTTCTTCCGGGCTTATTTAAAAAAAACGGTTTTATTTTTTAAATAATGATAAATTGAAATAATTTATGCATGTAAATGCGAATTTTTATATGTAAGTTTGCATTAATGTATCATTTTAATGTATATATATATTTGTATTTAATAAATATAGTAGTATGTATAAGGGATAAAATAATGTCAAATATTATGTCAACTTTAAGAGATTACTTATTTTTCATGTGTACACTTTTAAGTATATATCTTTTTGTAATATACCCATTAAGATGTTGGATAATAAAGGTAATCTAGGGAGACGATCACGGAAGCCGGCATAGAATGCTTTACAAAACATGGCCGTTTCCGCTACTATAGGAAGGGATGGATTCTAGTAGCCTCCTAATTTTGCTTGTCATAATATTGTCATCTAACTTATGTATGTGTGTGTATATTATGTATGTTTAGGAAGGATACGATGTCAAAATAGTAACTAATTCGCTACAAAACCGGACAATACATACACAGCATTCACAGCAACCTGTTTTATCGGATGCTGAAATGTCTCGGTTCTGAAAGAATACCCAGATATTTATCCGGCTTCTATTGTATATTGTATAGACATACGTATATTCACTTAACTCCACGCCGTTATAATGTTATGGCCTATATACTTTGCTTATGTATCTTACAGGAATCTTTTGGGAATATTATACACGGGGTTTAGGAAAACATCTTTATGGGTGATGAAGTAAATTTGACTTGGTTGAGAGATCCTATAAGTCTGGTGATGCAGGTATGTACATATATATGCATACGCCACTGAGAGGGTCAGATAATTCGCCAGAGTAAGCACCCAGGAAGCTGGAAGACTAGATGGCTATTGTTCTGGCATATATAAACACAGAAATTAGGGAGATGCAGGCTTTGGAGACGGAGGAAACGAAGATACTATCTGAGAGGACGCCTCGTATATCTATACACACATGATGCAATGCGTGTAGAAAGTTTTGAATTTTTTTTACCTTACTTATTACATCTTCATTATATATAAATATGTATTTCATACATACACAAATACATACTATGTAGGACAGGATTTCAAATATATATTTTGCTAGTGGCATCGTTTAGTTGGGTGTTATGATTGTCTTATGACGAATATCTTTCTCAAGCATGTCATCCTATTTATAATACGATTATATCATACATTGTAACACTCTAGCAATATATCTCATTTTTAAATCTTTTAAATTCACGGACAATGTTTTCAATATGCGTTTACATATATATTTATTATAAATATCATTATACGATATACTTAGTATAGTTACTGCCTAAGGTAAGAGGACAATTATTAAAAATACTTTACGGTTGCTGCTAGTTTGTGATAAAAAATACCATTTTGGCTTGTGTTTTACACTTAACTTTTCAATATTTCGATAGTTTTCTTCTAAATGCTGAAGTATATAGTATAATTTAGTATTTAAATACACTTTCAAATGAAAGTTCACATAATTAAATTTAAATAATTTGTGAACCTTTAAAAGAATTCACTCTCTGTATGTATAAATAGTAAAAAAATAAATAAATTAGATACAAAAAGTTTCATTGAAATGAAAAATAATTAAAATGTTAAACAGGAAGTAAATCTCGACAATTCAGGAAATTAATGGCTCAGATTTTCCAGTACCTGGTTATTGATTGAGATTTGTAATTAATTTTCGTTGTTGTTAAATATGTATGCTAATTAAAGGGCTCGTTTCGTGTTAAGTGAAATAGGTTCTTCTGTTGGTATGATATCTATAATGGCAGTAACTACACCGATAAATTTACATTTGGGGTTCAACAAACGTCGACCACCTTCCCCGAATACACTTATAGCTCTTTCACAATGGAGTCAGATACTCTTCGCTCCTGATGCGTGGATTTCTCTGTATTGTATATATATTTGCTTCTCTTCTTGTAAAACCAACCGGAGACTATAGTAATAACATCACATTATCCTTACTTGATATCAAGGATGTAGGTTTGGGGTGCTCGGGGGCATATATGTTTACTATATAAGAGCAGAATATACGGGAATTTATATAATAAATGTCGTCTGCTACATGAATGTTGAAAATACTGAAGATTCGCTGTTGTCCATGTATAGTTATTTAAATATATATTGGGATAATATATATTACACCATCCTTGCATCGTACGTGATGGAAGAATTGAAATTATTTTGTATTAATAACCTGTTTCAACCTACCTGTGTATATCTGTAGTACCTACCTATGTGTGTGTGTGTCTGTAAGGGGAAAAGCATGGATGTACATATTCAAATATATATTTAGTTGAAATGTTTGGCGCACTTGAATTTGTTTTCAGGAATTTTAATTTTGTTAATCTATTTTTCTGTTTATAATTCACTAAATATCACACCCTCAACTGGAAATTAATTTATACATTGTAAAAATGGATATTTTCCCTTTAAAGATATATGTTGTATTACCTAGAGAGTCTAGAAACGAATCTACACATTCAAAATATAGTGTAAGATATTTAAAAAATAATGCTATACTTGACATGTTTTATATGAATATATCTATACAATGATTCATGTCCAATTAATAACACTTATAGTATCGGCGACTGTAATATCTTTTATTATAGTTATTACAACACATCATTTACTAAATGTAATAATTTGTATTCAAGAAGAACGTCTAGTTTTTTTATAAAATAATAATTAATTTAGGTTTTGCAAGTAGAAATATCCTTATTTGAATATTGTTTATCTTAAATTCCTTCTTTTGATAATTTAAATAAAAACAAAACATTATACTAAATATAGATAAATTTGTTGGACGCTATAACTTTCTATGATGTATTGTTGTTTATTTTAATATTTATATAATTTAGTAAAATGTCTAGATATTAATTCTACGGATGCAAATATTCAAGTTTAATGTATTAACTTCGATATGAAAAATTGCGTTTTAAGTAATTTTACTAAATGTAATCTTTATTTAACTTCACATTTTCAATAAAAATTTTTTGTATTTTTGTATTATATGCATTATGTATTTTAGTAAAATATTTGTATTATTGTTATGGTAGAAAATCTATACAATTATTCACATGTCTGCTTTTATGAAACATGTAATAATCCTGTTTTTACAGTAGATTAAAAAATACACACCTTTTTAACCAATTATAACCATTAAAACAATAAATACAATTAATATATTTTGTTTTGTTTTGTTTTTGTATTAAATTTACCAGTTTATATGTGTTTATAATATAAACAAATTACACTAGTAGCACACACTTTTTCTTTTCTTTTTGAATTAATCCACTGAACTTCTTTTACCAATACTATTCCCCCCTCCCCCCCCCCCCCCGATAATTTCATAGAACTTAG